>JAVTVY010053302.1:0-259455 GCA_036873755.1 Hanleya hanleyi
CTCGAAAGAAAAACAGGCAGACAACTCAACGTTGAACAACGTAAGACATCGTGAGTTGGACAGGCAGCTTCGATCTCTTTTCGATCTGTTCGGCGATGAACAATACACTGGATGAAATACTTAGCTGACACTCTGACGTTCCTGCTTATGTGGCATATAAAGCTTTGGATGATGATTTATTTCTTATCTTCATCCGCAAATACGCGATTTGCCTCGCACAACTTGGTCCAGTGGCGGAACTCGCCCATACAAACTCGCGCAGACAAATTCGCCTGAAACAAGCTTTGTCTGCAGGTGTTGCACGGGCGTCCTTGACTGCATTGGTATATGGGCACGCGCGTCCTTGACAGCATTGGTATACGAGAATTCTGAATTGGTATACCAACGGTGGATAACGAGGAATTGCAATACGGTCTAATGCACTATGGTAATTAACCAATCAAAACCCTACAATTTACTCTGAAATGTGATAATTCTGGGTGCTTTACATGTACTTTGGCTTAGCATATTAACGCCCTTATTTCCAGGTGCTTTGTTGTATGGCCATTATCATACGGGGAAATTTCTGGAGACCAAAAAGCATCCCGGAAAGATGACTTATCTGGTGAAATTAAAAGGTGATCAAATTCTTTCAATTCCTGGGAGACGTCAACGAAGACAAAGAGATTATAAGTGCCAGACGTGTAAACAATATTACTTGCTGAGAGGTTTCGAGCCCCCAAAATCTATACCGGGGATGTATGCACTAACCTCTCCGAAGACCTGACGACACAAATCTGGTGGTGCTACAAACAACTCGTGTAAACACACGACATCCATTCAGACAATTTCAAGTCATTTTGGACACACTTTGAAAACATCCCTTTACGTGAATTATATAAGGTCCCACGAGTAGCGGGAAAACATCAACTTTCCGATTTGGACACCTCTGAGAACACCTTAATCGTCATCGATTATCTTAAGTTGAAATCGGATGACAAAGTGATAAAACTGTTTACGAAAGGAAGTAATCATCGTAACATAATCGTCATATACATCACACAGAATTTGTTCCACAAGGCCATACAGCATGGAACCATCAGTATAAATACGCAATATGTAGTTTTGTTAATTAATCCGCGAGATTCCGAACAAATTTCAACAATAGACAAGCAGATGTATCCTGAGAAACCAGAATCCATCCGCTGAACCGCATGAAGCATCTTATTTTATGGTCGATATCGGACCTCACAGGTATTTCTATAAATACTCGCTCGTTTGAGTCTTTTCTGCTATCTGGCGGTCACATAATTCATTTTTCATCAGATAACTTGATAGGGCTATTACATCATCGCTCTGAAATATTTGTATCTAATACCCCTCAAACCGGTGCTAGGGGTCGTGTGGTCATGCCATTTAAGATGTTCACATGAACAGCTACATAAAAAGTGTGGCTGGGATACAAATCATCAGAGGGATAAATTTTGGTTTTTGTGATGTTTATAGAAATGCTCAGTCAATATATATTGGTCCGTGGGGTCATATGACTCCTTGTCAGTACGACGGCATCGTTATCCACCACCCTTTTAATGTTGCGTTTAATATATAATGACGTTAGATTCGCACACTTATTTCCTTATCGATTTGAACCAGAATACACCTCAACATTTACATTTATGAATTCACATCTTCCTGGACAAATTCAGTACGCGTATGAGAATTATAAAGGTCTGATTGTCGATAAAACCGCATCAGTTAACTACCGTTGTGTTGTTTCATGATCCGCTTATCCGCTCCCAAAATTATTTTCGGTTCCCGAGGAAACCGTGAACAAGGAAAATTTGTTCTTGGGCCAGCTCCCAAAGCGACTCATCATTGGCAGCCGCTTTTAACGGGGTTATAATACAAATCCGTTCACTTCCGGAACCTGGGCATAACTCAGTTATCGCTTCATGTCGGTGATCACCAAATCCCACCAAACCGTTACAGCCTAACTTCAGAAAACAACTACACCAAAAGTTATTTGGCCGACCGCGGGCAACACAGGGAGTTGTTGTTTCGCAATCAAACAGCAATTTTATCTTAGCCAGCTTTTCATGATATCCTTAAATCTGATTTAACACTGTACATAATTCTGTCTTAGCCATTTTTTCTATGATATACTCATATCTGATTCAACAGTCTACATGCACTATGGAACCTTTAATATTATCCTGTATATAAGTTTTTTTTGGTTTTTCATACCATTGTTGTAGCCCCCGGCCCCCGTGAAAATAGACTAGTTCCTATCGAGGGGCTATCGAGTTTAAATAAAGATTATTATTATTATGTATATCAGCACAGAGGGGATATTCATGGACGAGGACAACACAGAGGGGATATTCATGGACGAGGACAGCACAGAGGGGATATTCATGGACGAGGACAGCACAGAGGGGATATTCATGGACGAGGACAGCACAGAGGGGATATTCATGGACGAGGACAACGATATTAGTCGGGAGTGATTTCGATTCAGGGTACACTTTATTTTGTTTGACTCCTGATTGAGCGGATGGGATTCAACCTGGTCAAACAAGGAAATCTGCGCCTGAAGATGCACTCTGCCGAACCCTTACCCAAATACCGTCAACGTCATATGCCAAGGTTACATTACAACGCATATAATGGAAGTGGGAAGAGGTGTCTTCTGGTTAACATATTCTAAAGCACATACCAAGAATCTAACGATTCGTGATATGTGTTGTATCTCAGGTACGCTTTTATTGTACCGGTTCATGTGGCAACTTGGATGACATGACCACACGGCCCCTAGCACCGGAATAAGCAGTATTAGAAACAATTCTAGAGAGCTATGATGGAAATGCTCTGACAACTCGTATATTGGTAAATGGTGAGCTGTGTCGCTGTGACAACTCGTACACTGGGGATTGGTGAGCTATATCGTCGTCAGATGAAAATGACGGCATTTAACACAAAAGACTAGTCTGTAAGGCCCGATGTCGACCAAGCATCAACTTCCCACAAATGCCAACATATATCAAAGACCAAAGGTCTGTACAGGGGGCATCATTACAGCGCAGATTTGAAGTGTCTTGAAGTGGGATCGTTTTACGAAAGCTACTTCCAAAGGTGTCTTTCACAACCCGTCCCGCATTATACGTGTACAATACCGAGAAACATGACAGACCCAGGAGCCACTAGATTGCCACAACGACGAACGAACAACGAACGACTCATATCCCGAGAATGGCGAGATCTTCCCAATCCATAAGAATGATTTTCTCATTGAGCATACGGAAATCTTTAATACTCGCCGAAAAGAGAATGTTTTATAATTCTGTAAAAGTAGACACGAAAGTAGGATTGTTGAGATAGTTTCTTTGTAAGAACTTTTCGCACATTGCGTTTAATAAAACTTTGAAATTGTTCTTGACCTCAATTTTGAAGGGAACGAGATTTATGCCCTTGTACTCTTCAACATATCAGCGCTACGGGATACCTCGAACGTTCTTGCTTAATCTTGAGGAATGTATTGACGTATCCGCTGAACATACCAGAAACCGGTTTCCCCCGTCATATTGTATAGTTTCCACGAAATGATACGCCTCTTAAATGTTTTGGATTTCGCACCACTTTTATATGGCTTTCTGCAATTCCAAGGTCACATATGTATCGATGAGTTCGCCCTGCTCGTCGGAGAAGAAGACATGAAGGGAACAGCAACTTTTCGTTCCACCCGTTCGGAACAACTGGGGGATGAAGACCTCGAGGCGGAAGGACTTTGACGTTAGCAAAATCCGTGCAGTTGTCTGTGGAACCCAAATGAAGTAAACACTTTGGAACATTTTTAGAAACGTGGTATAGTACACGTATTTGATGAATTCGTTCTCTTTTGCTTGATAAAAAGCGAAAGGGCTTACAAATCTTCATTTTGTTGCAGCTCGTGCTTTAATTCGTGTTCGTAATTGTACTTAATTCTACGTCTGTGTTTGCAGTTCACGCTGCTTACGCGTGATCTCGTCGCGTCGCGTAGTTATCGCATACTGCTACCCATTTTCCTATTAAAGGGGTACTAATCCGTCATTCAATATTTACATTAGTCAATTAAAGAACATCCGCTTCCATAATCTAAATAACAAGCGTATAGTCCGTCATTCATAATTCAGCCGTCGTCCATTAAAAAATATCCGCGTCCATAATCTAAAGACCTATTCCTATATTCCATATACCAGTATTAGCACCAAATTCAAAAAGACAATCATAGTATACTTAAAAATAGGCTAGTTTCCTACAAGAAAGAAGCGGCCAACAGTTTTCATTGATGCCGACAAGACATCATGATGTTCTAAAAATATAAAATCCGTATCGCTGATCAGTATTCTTAATCCATAATAATCCATAATAAGTCGTCATCTAGAGAATGATGTATCTCAGTCACGCTTTGATTGTGCCTGTTCATATGAGCACCATGATGATCTTGAAGTACATGGGTTCATACGGTCCCTAGCCCCGGGTTAAGCGGAATTAGACACAAGTTACGAAACGTAAAGCCATAGATCGTGCACGCTACGCTCGTGGTTTGATATCAGCTTGTGAAATGTTTCACCCAAAGACCTTTTCCGTAAAACAGCAATAGCACCAAATTCGGTCAACAGTTTTGAACGTTACCAGCAAGACATCATGATGTTCCAAAAATAGCTGATCAGTATTCTTAATCCATATCCGTTAAGAAAGGTAACGCATGAGATCTCGCACGCTATACTCGTATTTTAAGCCCCAGTCACACTGTCAAGAACTGGGTAAGCGAATCACCGCGAACTGAAAAATCGTGTTCATTCTTGGCAGTTCGCACTAGCATCTTGCGGGGTTCGTCGCAGATCGTGACCGTTCTTGCCTATTCTCGGAGGGAGTACGAACGTTTTGAAATGTTCAAAACATTCGCCGGCCAAGTACGATTAAATGGTATACGTATGGCATTCTTGGCACCATCCTACTGCTTTCTCGCATGCATTCTCCTCCTATCGTGTATATTCGTGGATAGTCGTAGAAGTTCTTTCGGTCACAAATCAGCAAGAATGCCGTACGCATTGTACGATGATTGTTGTACGCAGTCTACGCTTCTTGTACGATCATACTACGATACGGAGAAGAATTCAACACGATGTGTGGCGATAGTACTATGAATACCCACGACAGTACTACGAATAACCGCGACAGTACTACGAATACCCACGCTGAGACTACGTTTCATGAAGAATAGGCTACGCTTCCCCGTGAATCTCGTACGATTTCATAGGATTGCTCCACGATCTCTCGCGAAGACCATCGTATGTTGTACATTTCATAGAAGACGGATCATATATGGGTTCGCGTGGCCTCCTGGGGTGTCGCGTCACAGCATAACAGGTTCGTACTGCATTCGTACTCACATCGTACTGCATATGTGCTTATTCGTAGCAGATTATCGAGCATTCGTAGTGAGTTCACGGGCTGCCGTGTTGATGCATAGGGCGTTCTTCATTGAATCGTACTGCATGCGTACTCATTCTTGATGATTCTTGTTAAATGCTTATGGTTGTCGTACAAGGAACCTACGGCATGCGTAAGGGATTCGTAGGACAGTTTCAAAGAGGCCCTCTACAGGCGAATTGACACGAATCGACAAGATTAAAATATTCGTGGTCATTTGCCGGCATTCTTCACCCAATTCTTGACAGTGTGACTGGGGCTTTACTATCGGTATGAGATATGTATCACCAACTTCGAGAAACTTTGAGCGGAGAACACTTGGACACCGGTTTCTGCAATAATGTTTTGTGACGTTGAATAAAATCGTCACATTTCACACAGAATCTAGCAAATGTTACTGGATGTGATATGTATACGCCATATACAGATGCCACTGGAATATTACTGTAGAGAAGGGATAGCTGACGATGTCGAAATTGTAATCATCTCTCGTTTCTTAGAGTCAACGAGAGAAATAGGTCTAATTATGATGTGACGTTAGGGCTCTATGTAGGTTCCTTCAGATTCAGTGTAGGTGGATATTTATCCTTCACTGCGTCATATATATATATAGGGTTTATTCACAGTGAGAAGATCATCCACATAGCGTTTGGTGAATGAGAAGGAACGGGCTAATTTGGTGCTAATACTGTTATGTGGAAAATGGAATAGGTCTTTGGATTATGGACGCGGATATTCTCTAATGGACGACGGCTGGATTATGAATGACGGACTAGACGCTTGTAATTTTAACCTGTGTATGCCTGGATTCTGCTGGTGGACAAGTTGTCCCCAAGGCCGGGCCCCTGCACACCCAACAAACATAATGAGCACAACTATAAGAAAAAATATGAAGACAGACCCGAGGAACCTTAGTGCAGGTTTCTCGGCCGAGTCTCTAATAGTTCGAAATGCACTAAGACCTTTCTCAATCCAAATGACAGATATATTTCTGACAGCAAAGCAAGGCCACGACATCAAACCTTGTAATATTGCGCTTGATGATTGTTTAGCACCGAATTCTACATGTAATAATTTCAAAATTTCTAAGTGTGGACATCGTGGATGTCTCACGTGTCCACTCTTTAATACTTCAGCTTCATTTAGTTCCACGTTAACTGGTAACTCATATTCTGTTAACTCGTATGTTGATCTTAGTTGTTCTACTACAAACTGTATTTATTTAGTTTCCTGTAAGAAGTGTGGTCAACAGTATGTTGGCAAGACCACCCAAAGACTCCATCTTAGGGTGAACGGTCACAGAAAATCCGTTAGGAAAAAGCAATTGCTTATAGGTAGGCATTTTTCTGGACCCGACCACGGCTGGGATAACTTTAGTATTCAGATCATAGACGTCGTCTATCCATCTACTAAGGATTCCCCTTTTGGATTTGAGAGAAAAATCCGAGAGCGGAAATTATTCTGGATGCTAGAATTTGGGTCAGTGTTTCCGTTTGGTTTAAATGATAATGTCAGTGGGTTCGACAATGCTACAAACCGCCGTTCAAATATATCCAACATTACCCAACTATTTAAACCCCATCAACGGAAACATCGCAGCCATGGTTGGCGAAAGTTTAATAGTTCGATGATTCACGATCATATCACTTTAAATTACTTAGTGGGTTTAACTAACACACCCAATAGTATACATAGCTTACGTACAGTTCTGTGAGCTTTAGATCAAATAGCCAGAGATGTACAACAATCTGCGTCTTCAGGAAATATAATACCATCAAAAATCATTAAAGTATGTCAAGATATAGCGTATTTTCGGTTGTATCGTCCAGTGAACATAATCGAAACCTCTCAAGATCGGCTTATCTTGAAACTCAACTACTTAGATAAAGGACTGGACATCATTAATTTACCTCGAATCCTGAATGATCCAGAGGTACGCAACGCTGTACCAAACTATTTTAAGTTCACAGAACCTCCTTGCATTTCATATAAGTACACTAAATCTATAGCCACCAAAATATTCAATTACTCCAATGCTGTCCAGGAATTTGACTGGAACTTATACACGTCAGGAGGTTATAGTTGTGTTTGTGATTCGTCGAACTTTATCTATACACCATGCAAACATATTGTGACTGGTGACCTTGATGTGGTGAGTGATAAGGATCTGAAATTACTCCTGATGAAGGGACCCAAATATAGAGAGCCAAGAAGAATAAATCTGAAGGCCGACCAGAAGATAGTCCTGTCTGCATTGGAACAGTACGTTATTGATTGGTCTAAGCGAGAAAAAGTTGAACCTACACTACTTGCTGATTGGCTGGACCTCTCCAAGAGCAAGGTCGTTGAAACAATCCGCCATATTGACAGAAGTACTCTTCCCCAAGCAAAACAAGTTCTGAGAAACCTCAATTCGCAAGAAGTTCTAGCAAATCTCCAGAGTAAATTCGTCATAGTCCCAGCAGACAAAGCTCCGAATATTATAATATTCATATGTAAATATTACTATTACCAGGTGCTGGTTAAAGAATTGAGTGTAGACATATCTTCATCAAATATGTCTACTTACTCCCAAACTGCATTTACTCTGGAAGATTTATTTAACAATCACAAAAAGTTTCTCAGGGAAAGAGGTATTCGTCTTCCAAGCAATCATAACGACATACCAAAAATGTACTGGACTCCCAAAATGCATAAATCACCATACAAAGCTAGATTCATAGCTGGTTCTAGAAGCTGCACCACCAAGCTTCTTTCAACCCTATTGACGAGGGCCTTTCAGGAGGTAAAAGCATTTTGGGAAAGGTATTGCGCCACTATTTCTAAGAACTCTGGCGTTGAATGTATGTGGATATTGAAAAACTCAAAATGTCTTACGGAAGAACTTGATGCTAAAGGTCACATACCGTACAGACATGTATCCACATGGGATTTCTCGACTCTCTATACTACAATCCCTCATCAGGACCTTATTGACCGTATAAGTTCATTAATAGTATCTGTGTTCAAGAAAACTGATCGTAGATATATTAATGTCGGAAGCCATAAAGCATTCTTTAGCTCGACTACATACAAGAGATATCATTCATGGGATGTTTCTTTGTTTATAGAGTTGCTTGAATTTCTCATTAAAAATATCTATGTGAAATTTGGCAACACAATATATCAGCAGCATATAGGTATTCCAATGGGTACTAATTGTGCACCCCTGTTGGCTGACCTGTATCTGTTCTCTTATGAATATGACTATATGCAGGCGCTTTCAAAAACCGATCCATTCAAAGCCCGTTCCTTCTCATTCACCAAACGCTACGGATAATCGCTATATAAATGAGGCGGTGAAGGATATATATCCACCTTCACTGGATTTGAAGGAAACTACAGATAGCCCTACAGGCACATCTTATTTAGATCTCTATCTCTATAAAATGAAGCGGGCATTCTCTCTCGTCGACTTTATGACAAAAGAGATGATTACAATTTCGACATCGTAAACTATCCCTTTCTGGATAGTAATATTCCAGTGGGACCTGCATATGGCGTATACATATCTCGCTTAGTAGCATTTGCTAGATCCTGTGTTAAATGTGATGATTTTAATCAACGTCACAAAACATTGTTGCAGAAACTTATAAAACAGGGCTATTCCATCAAGCGCCTCCACTCAAAGTTTCTCAAATTTGGCGATACATATCGCATGCTGATAGCAAAATACGAACGTAGCGTGCAAGATCTATGGCGCTACGTTTCGTAACTTGTGTCTAATTCCGCTTAACCCGGGGCTAGGGGCCGTATGAACCCATGTACTTCAAGATCCTCATGGTACTCATATGAACAGTCACAATCAAAGCGTGACTGAGATACATCTTTTTTTTTTAGATGACGACTCTATAACGAATATTATGGATTAAGAATACTGATCAGCGATACGGATTTGATATTTTTGGAACATCATGATGTCTTGCCGGCATCATTGAAAACTGTTGACCGCTTCTCTCTTGCAGGAAACAAGCCTATGTTTATGTATACTATGATTGTCTTTTTGAATTTGGTGCTAATACTGTTATGTGGAAAATGGAATAGGTCTTTGGATTATGGACGCGGATATTCTCTAATGGACGACGGCTGGATTATGAATGACGGACTAGACGCTTGTAATTTGAAATGATCAGTTTTTGAAAGCGCCTGCATTTTGTCATATGCATAAGAGAACGGACAAATGTCAGCCGAAAGGGGTACCGGTACACCATTAGTACCCACTGAAATACCTCTATGCTGTTCCTATATTGTGTTGTCAGATTCCACATAGGTGTTATTAATCCAAAATTCAAGAAATTCTATAAACAAAGAAACATTCCCCGAATTATATCTCATTTACACATGTTGCATGCGTGATTTGGAGCAGCCATGGTATTCATAATACGTCATCCTGTCCACGACATAGCCGTCAATGCGATATTTGCCTATTCTCCTTTCACCTTCATTCAAAGCGTGTTGAATAGCGAGCGTTCTCCCCTTCAATTAAGCTTGGTGCCCCAACCAAATCCAACCATCCGATAGCGCTTCGCGAGTTCTGATCACGAGCGACGATCCCCTCAGCTGGAATTGGAGCAATGGTATCCGACCGTCATGTGATTGTACAAACCGAAGCCTAACCTAGTCAACGTCAGGTATTGGAAGGATCTACACCGTGTGGTTCTTTGACTTCCTGACCTTGTATTATGGCGGGTCTAGAGTCATCTGACGGAATATGAGATAGCATAGGCTTAAAATGGTCACGTCGCTAGAACAATACGGATACCTTTTTCAAGTGAAAGACCTTGTTAGCGGTCACTTGACGCATGTGCCATTCCAGACATTGTTGACGATCGATCGCGGACATGTTGTCGATACGGTACTGGTTGCCTTCGGGATAGGGCCCGATATAATTGAGATTTTCTTGGTATATCTGCCAATGACGACATATCCGTCGAAATCGTGCCCTATCTCAGATATTATTCATTGCTGCACCCAGTGTTACCAAACATGTCCTAGACTGTAGAAATAATGGGCCGCAACAAACTATAACCCTACGCTCAGTATCTCGAAGGTTAGGGGAGCCCAACTTTTAAAAGCTCTTCAAGACAAAGGTGGACGTTGGGTTTTCAGAAAGTAATTATCTAAAAAATTGTCCATGGGAGGGGAAGGAGAGAGAAGGGTGTTGTGACTGGCTCAAAGTCTTGTAATTCATTGAATAGATCTTTACTGTGGTGCAGATAGGCAACATAATACGCATGTTTTAGGGTACAGTGCAGTGTCAAAGAAATTGGAATTCTTCTGTGTGAGGAGATAAGATTTAGTCCATACACAGAGGTTTTTGAACGACCAGAATATCGGTCAGAGATATTAGAATGTATCCTGTATTACAGCTCTCAGTTATGTGGCGAAAATGTACTGAATTTGGACCAGTGTGCAGTACTACAAGTTTCATAATTATGAACAATAAGAAAGTTTTTTTCTTCACTCTCTAGGCAATCTGACCCTACCATAGGTCACGTGATACAGCTATTTTTTCACATCATATATGGAGGGTTTCACTGTTTTCACCATCTCAAAACTTAATACTTAAGTAATACATCAAGTAATACATCCGTCATCATTGCACGATGGTTGATGTTGGGTTCAGTATCCATGGGTATACCGGGTATACCCAACAAGTCACATTTGCAACATCAAGATTATTCAAACCATTTAATATATTAGAATTACATATATTGTACACATATGCCGTTCCAAGTCCGGTGCACTTCCACAATTATGATTAGACGAATCTCCTCGTGTCCGGGTTCCGTACATTAACATGTTGCCCGAAAGCCATTAAATTGGAGCGAAATGCAAGAGATGGGAAAAATTGACGTCTGGCGTTTAAAAATCAACCATATGACTACAGGAAAGAATTCGTTGACACCCAGCATTCAGCCCCGAGAATACGGTGGATTCTCGGACGTAGCCTTAGTATCTCAGTCGCGCTTTTATTGCAGATGTTTATGTGGAGACTATGAAGTATCCACACCGCCCCTAGCACCGGCTTAAGCGGAATTAGATACGCTCGCTCGGGAGCGGTGATGACAGATCAGCTCAAGCAACTCATCTGACTCATTAAGTCACGAAGACTTCAAAGTGCCTTAATTTTACATAATACTAACTACTCGTCTTTAAAAGTCTTTAATCTTTCAGGAAAATCATTGTGAAATATTCTGCACACAATGGAATCAGGTTGATTGCAGCTGGGACCAAGTTGGTAACAGTTGGAACCAAATTGGTTACAGTTGGAACCAAATTGGTTGCAGTGTTTTTTTCTCTTCTTGAAGTGGTTTTGAAACTGTACTTTATCTATAGTTTAAAAATCTTTGGACAGAAATTGTATAAAGACTACGACATATATATTTCGTGGAGCCCGCTTGCTCTTATATACGTCAAATTAAATGCTGATTTCATATGACGTTGTGATCCTCCAATTCATTTTCAGATATTTTTTCGCGGTCAAAGATATCCTATTGGAATGTTTATACACTGGTAAGCTGCCTAAACAATACAGAAAGCCACCATTATTGAATGCAAATAGAGTTGCTGAAAGTAGAACCTGAGATAATTACCCGCTCATGCCCAATTATACCTTTTATTCACCAGTTCACCCGTACGTTTTCTTCGTCTCCCGGTTTCGAGGTGACGATAAGTCGCACGGACACAACTATTCTAAAAACGTGCTACCACGTATTGTTACCTTCTGCTCGCCGTTCTTTTATGCCGAGGTTCCCTTACTATTGTAAGAGGGTCCCGCGAAACAAATGCAGACCGGCCAAGCCGAGAAAGGCATTTTCACTCAAGACGCTATATCAATTATTTCAGAGCCCGTTCTTGTTTAAGATTACCACATTGCACAAGCGCGAAATCCAATTATACAGAACACGAAAGCGACATAATTCTATTCGACTGAAACACTTTCCGTCTTTTGCAAAGTTTCGTGCTCGTGATTACCTGAAGTCGGCCCATTGTATTTGTTTTGCGGAACGTCTCAACAGTCAATTACTATACTTTTACCTGTACGTACATGTATCGATATTTTGAATGTTGCTTTTGTAACACACTGGACAGTTCTAAATGTAAAGGTATGCGTATCCGTATATATGAAAAGGCCCAATACATTCGGAGTTCTATTTTCTACCAGTCATGACACAGTCAGACTTCAAATTACGACACGGATACCATGGCAGCAACCCACAGATCCAAAAAGAACTCCATATTAGATGACTGAATACATCAAAATTGTCTCTATGAATTGCCGTGGATTGGCCGAACTGAAAAAGAGGAGGGATATTTTCCATTATTTTAAAAAGAAAAAGTTTAACATAATATGCCTGCAAGATACACACACCGACCCGAAATACAAAGATTACGTTAAAACTGAATGGGGTAACGACGCCTGGGTCAGCCCATTGTCGTCGATATCCCGTGGAGTGATAATACTATTTAATAATAATTTCCAATATAAGATTAATAGTGTAGACACCGACCCACTAGGGAATTATATAATCATGAACGTGGAAATTGAAGATACACCGGTTACATTAGTAAGTCGTTATGCCCCTAACACTG
The DNA here is from genome assembly GCA_036873755.1 of Hanleya hanleyi. NCBI lineage: Eukaryota > Metazoa > Mollusca > Polyplacophora > Lepidopleurida > Hanleyidae > Hanleya > Hanleya hanleyi. The sequence goes on from JAVTVY010053302.1 coordinate 13,087, forward strand.
ATAAACCGTCCTTCTTCAATAATATTAAACAAAAAATAGAAGACATAGGCAACCATTCGGTCATCGTATGCGGAGATTGAAATTTGGTGTTAGAGCCCAACGTAGACACAGATAATTACAAACATATAAACAATCCGAACGCAAGACAATCGGTTCTTGACTGGATGAAAGAAAAAGATTATGTCGATGTATGGAGACTACAGAATGAAAACATAAGACGTTATACGTGGCGAAGGAAAACACCAAGAAAACAGGCTCGCTTAGACTTTTTTCTCACGAGTTCTGACATACATAATATAACGTCGGAAACAGATATAATCCCGGGTTACCGTACAGATCATTCTGCCATTACTTTGAACTGCAAGTTCTCAAACGCCGAAAGAGGCCGAGGATATTGGAAATTCAACTGTGCCTTACTTAGAGATGTAAAATATCTAAACCTTGTAAGATGTATAATTAATAGAACTACTGAAGAATATTCTCTGGACCGCAATAAGATAGACACTATTGCGAAATCGCAAATACAATTAACTATAGATGATAGGTTATTCTTAGATACATTATTGACAAGTATACGAGGTGAAACAATCAAATATTCTTCCACAAAAAAGAAACAAGATAATCAGAAGGAGATTGCATTACAAGAAAAAATTAAAGTTATGGAAGAACAGATTCAGCAAAATTACACTTCAATACCAGAAGACCAAATCAATAAATTACAGCATACCAAAGATGAATTAGAAGCTATTCGAAAAAGCAAGATAGACGGAATTATTTTGAGAACAAAGTCACGCTGGATTGAAGAGGGTGAAAAGCCAACAAAATATTTTCTTGGATTAGAAAAGAGAAATTACACGAATAAATTAATAACAAAACTAACAACAGCAGACGGTAAAGAAATTCATCATACAAAAGAAATATTGAAAGAACAGAAACATTTTTATCAGGAATTATATACAAAAAGGGCTACAACTGAACAAAACACCACGGAAATCCTTGACAATTTAAAACTACATACATTATCTGAGCCTGAATCAAACGATCTGGAGGGTTTGTTAACATATGACGAGATAAGTAAAGCTTTGAAAAATATGAAAAATGAAAAGAGCCCTGCATTAGACGGCTTTCCTGCTGAATTTTACAAGATGTTTTGGAAAGACTTGGGATATTTTATTTTGAGATCTGCAAACTCATCTTTCCAAAAAGGAGAACTATCAATCACACAAAGACAGGGGGTTATCACCTGCTTACCAAAACCCAATAAACCGAGAAATCTTTTGAAAAATTGGCGACCGATTACACTATTGAATGTCACATACAAACTGAGCTCTGCCTGTATCGCTAACAGAATTAAGTCAAAACTAGACGAGTTGATCCATGAAGATCAAAAGGGTTTTATACCTGGTAGATACATTGGAGAAAATATTCGAATACTTTACGATGTTATGTTTGAAGCAAAAGAAAAAGAAATCTCAGGACTTTTATTATCCATTGATTTCGAAAAAGCTTTTGATTCAGTTTCCTGGGATTTATAAAGTCTTAAAATCTTTCCATTTCGGTAGTGACATAATAAAGTGGGTTAAATTATTCTTCACAAACACTAAAATGTGTATATTGCAAAATGGAAATATGTCCTCCTTTTTTGATGTAGGCCGGGGATGCCGACAAGGAGACCCAATATCCCCCTATCTTTTTCTTCTATGTGCAGAAGTGCTCGGGTCGATGATCAGGAACAATGACAGTATATCTGGTATAAATTTTGGCGGTGCAGAATTCAAAATAAGCCAGTATGCTGACGATACACAATTGATACTTGACGGTAAGGAAAAATCACTCAAAGAAGCACTTAAATGTATAGACCTATTTTACCAGATGTCTGGCCTCAAAATAAATACAGAAAAAACGAAAGCAGTGTGGATTGGGTCGCTGTCCGGATCTGACATTAAAATATGCCGTGAGTTGAAACTAGACTGGGTCAATGAACTCAATATATTGGGAATTTATTTCTCGACAGTAAACTTTCACAATATGTGGCAACACAACTACCTTAGTAAGATTGACGACCTGAAAAGAGAACTACATAGATGGAGATTAAGAAATCTAACTCTTCTTGGGAAGATCACAGTGATCAAATCCCTAGCTCTGTCAAAGCTCATACACCTCTTTCTAGCCCTGCCAGACCCCCCTCCTGAAATCATAAAAGAAATAAATACAGTACTGTATAAGTTCTTATGGAATGGGGGAAGAGATAAAATAAAGCGAATAATTATAACCCAGGATTATGAAAACGGCGGACTTCGAATGACAAATTTGCTCCCTTGCATTCAATCGCTTAAAATCTCTTGGATCAGGCGCCTCATATTTGGCACACACAAATGGCAAAAGCTAATAAACAAAGAAATATTTGAAAAGTTACCAACTTTGCGGGTAGAGTATGTACAAAAAATAATAAAAGAAAAAATAATAACCAATCCATTTTGGACAGATGCACTACAGGCCTGGTACTGCCTCCAAAAGAAATTAAAAATCGAGCACATAGAAGAAATACTTAGTGAAAATTTGTGGTTTAATCCCAAATTTAAAAGAAGCAGTTTTTATATTAGGGATTGGCATGATAAAGGGGTAAGATATGTGAAAGATATAATCGATATGGAAGGTAACATTATCACGTTTGGAGAGCTGAAGAAGCAATACGATATAAAGGGAAATTTCTTACACTATGAACAACTCTTAAAAAATATCCCAGACCAATGGAAGAACGCAATGCATTCCGCACGATCAAGCACTCTACGATATATGCCTCCATTTCCCAAACATATTAAAATACTGGCGGGGCAAGTGAAGGGGTGTAGGAACTTCTATGATGTTTTAAATACAGAATTTATTTTAGAAAGTAAGGCAATCGCCAAATGGAAATCACTGCTCGGAGATGAAAGACTAGAATTTATTGAAGTGTACAAGAGTGTGTTTCACTGCACACAATATAGTAAACTAAGGGATTTACAATATAAGATCCTACATAGGATACTCCCTACCAATTCTTTTCTACATAAAATCTCCATCATAGATAACGATATTTGTAACATTTGTGAGAAAGAACGTGAGACTATCGAACACGTGTTCGTATATTGTTCTTATACAAAATCAATATGGTCAGAGCTCGATAACTGGCTCAGAGAAAAAGTGGGCATGAGCGGGAACATCACTCCAAAAACAATTATCTTTGGATGTAAAAGAAAACAATGTGCCTTGAATACCCTTTTGATGTTAACTAAACAATACATATACAGCTGCAAACTTAGAAAGTGTAAACCAAATTTTATACCACTCATGGAAATATTCAACAATCACTACTCGTTGGCAAAATATAATGAAAATATAAAACAACGGTTGTCACAGTTTGATGAAAAATGGATTTTATTCAAAGACGTCCTCACCGCAAAGGACAATGACAATTCGTAAGTGTTGCTGGAGTGATGTTCATTACAGTTAAGTACATATATTTCTACAGGATAAATACCATTTTGGTGGCTACAAGCTTTTTCTTCTAGGTGGTTTCTTCTCATATACTTCTAATAGCTGGCAGATATTGTATGAATTATTATAATTACCCATTGTACCGTGAAATACCAGGAAAATTCGAAATGTGCAGACGGAGGATCAGTTGTATATATGTATATATGTGTATATGAAATTCAGTCAAAAAAAAAAAAAAAAAAAAAAAAAACTACTCGTCGGTCTATCATCATGAACAGAATTTCGAGAGCTCTTCCTGACAAACTATATTTGATTATATTACATTGTGAATGACCAGCGAGCGCTAGCTCATGTGGGATAAAATAGTTGAAACAATACTTAAATGCACATCCTATCTCTCCAGATTCCTATCTTGAATGCCAGACTTTGGATATAAATTGACGTTAATCCTTAGTCAATAGTTCTGACCGATAGCTCGAAGGTGCATGAATGAATTTGCGGTTCATTTTCTTTCCTATCTCTACAACATAAAGATTTTTTTAATCAATGATGACTGAAACATTTTCCAGCCGAAGATGCCAAAATGATCATCAATTTAAGCATAATGATAGTTCGTTGGAATGGTAGAATAATATGATGCATATTTACCATAATTGGGCCTACCAGTTGTCATTAGTTAAACATGTTAAAAAAAGACGACTTATGCTGTAGAAATATGAAAGAAAGCAGAAGAAACACGTCACGCGTGAATGCACCTGCCGAGCTATCGGGGAAGATCTATTGTCGATAGACGGTAATTTTCCCCATACATATACACTCATAAAATTCGTAAAATCCGTACGGCCATCAGAAAGTCTCATTCAGTAAACCTTTGAGGAGAGATTGACCCCGCAAATAGCGAACCATAGTATTTTACAGCCAGAAAATCATATAACTCTATCAACTAAAACGATTGTTTTTGACCACCGTTCTTTAGAAAATAGAAATTAATGTACTTTCGAGAAACGGGGAAATACTATTTGTCATATGTCACAAGTTGTCATTGTCAAACTTAGACCCCATGCAACTCTGCACTCTCTTCTTTGGCTGTGAGTTTTTCGGAAACAACACTTTTCCGAAATGTGCAAATCGCCTGACTTACTCTAATATTTTTCTATGTGCGAAAACACTTGGGACCAAGATCAGTTATATCACTCAACTTCAACAAGTTTCAACGTGTTTGCTCCTGAACCGTCTTTGTCAGCGAAACCCATCATTAGAGTCTTAACCGTGACCCGGTTTCTTGTATTTGCATTCGAAAGAAATTAGTTTTCCAATCAGCGTGAATAAGGCACCGTTCAAAATTTATCTTGACGGGGGGGGGGGGGGGGGATGGAAATTCAGCCGATGACCCTAAGTTATGTGGGACTCCCCGCCACCTGACATCATATTAATCAATGATCCCCCCACTCCCTAACTAACACACAACCAATTCCATCATAGCCAGGGACACTAAATGATGCATTGTGGAATTATATTAAGACAGATTGAAAACGAGTTGATAATACTAAGAGCTATTCGTTGATAAAGTGATTCGCGGTATGGTATTATACATATGAAAGAGTGGCAGGGAACGTGACACAGTTTTGCACTACGACGTAACTGCGAGGATCTCAAAGATTAAATTCTGTATGACATATTTATTCGCATTCACCGGTTTGAGGTAAAATTATGTCATTCTGGCTTTCTGCATCATGATAATATATAATACTACATACAACCGCTCAGGGAATCAATGAGGTTATGTTTGTTATACTGACACAGAGATAAACTTTATGAAAATACGGACGAATCCGACATGATTAATTTCACGTTTCACGTAAAGTTAGACCGCGGTTCGCAGTTCGCAGTTCATTATTCGAAGAGACCAGTAATTATTTCCTCAGATATGAAAATCTGTATTTTTCTATCATGAGTTCTTTGAACTCCAAACTCTGTATAGCAAGAGAGAATGTCATGCTTTATATCTCACACAAGTAAGAGTAGAAATTCACCCCACTCAAGTTGAGTGAAATTCAATCAAGTTTGAGTGAAACTCACTTCAATTGCACTCACATCTGAGTTGATAATCATTCAAGTTGAGTGAAGTTGATTCCACTCATGTTGAACTCACTCAACTTGAACTATTGAACAAGTTGAACTATATCAACGTGATACTTTTCACTCAAGTGCTTGAGTTGGAGAAATTTCCACTTAATTTCACTCGAGTTACGTCTCTGACTGGCTTAGACTCCATTCGGAACTTCCGAACGGAGATCAACAAAGGGATCTGATATACTCCCTTTGAATTACCGATAAATCTCCAAGTGTGACGAACTGCAGTTGCCTTGTATGTATGACTCAAAAACCAAACCAATACCGCGAACACATGACGATTGTCAATTGGCAAATTATACACTATGGATTCCAAATTTATGTCGAATCTACTGATAATCATGTATGCTTTGACCCATGAAAAGAAAATCACAAATTATCAGTTGTAAAATGAAACGTGTCGCGTGCTTAAGATTTACATTCCTTGTTTTCCAATCTGCCAATAACGTCTTGACCAGCCTCATAACCTATTCAGAAGTTACATGACCTCGTAACAGTCAAATATCGAATCCATGTCCTTCGAAGGATATATTTCACTGGTGCTCCTCGAGGGGAATGCCTCCGGCTCCGCACAACACTGCCGGATTTATCATGTTAACCTGTGAATTCAAATCCTGAACGGTTGGTGGTATAATTGGGGTCATTTTAAATAATTGAAGCTATATCATTATATCATTGAAATAAGAGATGCAGTCATAATGCTGACCTGTGGGGACATACAGTACACGAGGATGAGATTACACTAATTACCGGTACCCGATGATGAGGCTACACTAACTATTGGTACACGAGGATGAGATTACATTACCTACCGGTACCCCGAGGATGATAATTTATCAGCACAAAACAGAGGTATATATTTTCTGAAAGCTGTTCATCTGGTGAATTTTAATTAAGTCACAATGAAATTTTAGCCTTCAAATACTCTCGTTAATATGAACTTTCAAATCTCCATACACGTATTATACCTTTTAAATTTTTCAAATTTCGTTTTGGGAATGATTTCGTGACAGTTCGAATTGTACAATGTTGTGTCCAAGATTTTACACACAATAACAAAGGGATAATATAAGGTCAATCTTAAAACCGTGGTGAATAATTCAAGGTAGAAAAAGAGCAAAATCTTTCAAGGAGTGATTTTCTCCAATTTGTGGTCGATAGTTTCTTCAACCAAGTTAAGTGATTAATAACCCTGTCAATAGTTTTCATTAAAATGTTTGGAAAGAATTAAGAATCGGAGAACTATTTACGAAAGTCGAATGCAGAAAGTTTGCAGTCTTAACCGTTAAGTTCACAACTGTGACATTGTCAGGCAACTCTTTAAACAGAGACCGATTTCTCCACCTTCAGTCTAGATACATGGTTCTAAACCAAAAGGCATGCGCAACCACCTGTGTCGTCCACGTGGAGTTAAAAAGCAGTGAGATACCTCAATAGTCCGTTTTATTGTGTGAAATGTGAATGCTACGTTAGGACCAGACACTATGTCGCCGATTGTTGAAATCGGGTAATGTTTCTTTTTAATATTTCATCTTGAAGCTGTGTGCCATTGCAAAACACCACCTTGTCGTATGGATTCTAAATAATTGTAGTATTGCAAACTACTGGTGTGTTCTACGAGAGACATATTTTCCACCCCCTGTCCTATACTCCACAATACAGTGACATTGTAAACCGCTAGTTTGGCCTAAGAGTGACAATAACAGACTTAATTTCCCAGGCGAAGAAGCAAGTGTTGTCAACTGCATTCACACCCCGAGTATAACCCAACTACCCAATTAGTTACAGCCCAGAAATTGGTTTATTGGAGTTGAGCTACCAATGTTCGTTGATATTCAGTAGAACAGCTAAAATGAATTAAGATCCCAGGATCCTTAGCGATGAGAATTTCGACACCATATCAGTTTTTGCTCGAATTTAATTGTAAGTCACCAAACGAAGGTATATATATTTCTGAGAGCTATTAACTCGAGAAATTAAAAATTAAGTCACAATGAAATTTTACCCCCAAATACCCTCGCTAATATGAAATTTCAAATCCTTATAGAGTTTAATAATTCGAAAAACTCCAATTAAAGCCATCCGTTCAGCTAAAAGCACGGGAGACTTGGAAACGGAGGCAAAGTGTTGTGACCATGTTGTAACACACAATAGCATAGGAGATATTAGGAGGTCAGTCTTAAAAACGTGGTAAATAATTTAACGGATAAAACGGGCAAAAACTACCAAGGAGCAATTTTCTTCAACTTTTGACTGATAGGTTGGTCAACCAAGTTAAGTGATATATAACCCTGTCTAGAGGTTACCTAATTTTCAATATTTTTCGTTCAAATGTTTTAAAAGAGATAATAGTCGGAAAACTATTTACGGAAGTGGAATGTAGAAGGTTTGAGGCCAGGCAACTCTTCACTCGATTGCTTCACCTTTTGATATTTAATCTGGCCTGTTTATGCTGTATCAAAATGCATGCGCAGCCACGCATCATCCACTTGGAGTACAAAAAGCAATGAGATACCTCAGTTTTCCCTCCAGATCAACGTGCAAGATTCCATTTTATTGTCTGAAGAGTCGTGCTAGGTTAATTCAGGCAAGATATTTTCTGTTATTGGAATCAGATAATGGGTTTCTTTAAGATTTAGTTAGAAGCCGTGGATCATTGTAAAGCGTCACCTTGCCGTATGGCTTCGTCCCAAGTACTATGTTCGTTATCCAGTCTGTATGAGATTTGGCGAGTGCATACGAGACCCGAATTTATCAGTGTCGATTTCAAACAAACTTGAGTGTGACATTAGGCCAAATTCCCTCCCAGTGTCGATTTCACCTTCCAACTTTGGTTTAAGGGTCAACGGGACTTCGCATACGCCCAATGTCACTTGAATCTGTGTTTTGTTCTAGCAGTAGCTCAGCAGGAAGAATGCCCTTACCTTTGATGACGTCAACATAATTACTCAGAATCTGATGCTGAACTGTCACTGTCAGATTGTAATCAACACATCTCACCGTGAAATCTTCAGCTCCAATCAAGTTCTGCAAATAATCTATTGGACTGGTCTGGCCTACTGATTCCACGGTCACACATTTTCCTCTTCATACTGATCATTTTCTTCTGTAACATCACTGAATTTCGAGTCAATAGATCGCGATGCTAAAGTCAGTTAATTTCAATCAAATCAACGCCAGGGCTTAATCAATGTCAGTGTATGTATAAAATCAAGGACTGTTTACAAATAAATTTAAATAATTTCATTTGGGTGTCCTAATATTGTACTATTTTATTTGCATCCGACAGATGAATGAGATCGTCGTCATAAAGGTCGAGTGTGTTTCCACAATTGGTTATTTGGGCCTGTGTTGGGTCGACACGCCCATTGGCCCATTAACCTAAAAGACAATTGTGAGGAAATGTACCTCGAGTGCTTCAAACATGGCGCTTATTTTAGGGGAAACATAAAACATCTTTGAAACCGGTTAATTTGTCAATGTTGCGGATGAATGGTGGGCAACCGGCACCGGACACAAAGAACTGGGGGGTTAACCTTCACAGGGGCTTTTAGTTTAAATGACACAAGATTCTGTTTTCAGATTAAATCATCATGCACATAGTTCGATCAATAAAAGGTTGTAGGTATGCTGTTTTATGTATATGTATATATACCATGCAGTGATCACAGTATAATTAATTAAAATGATATTGCTCGATTCATTGAAAATCAATCACTACAATCTAAAGATTATACGAAAGATTATACGATGTATAATTTGGCAATGCCAGTTTCTCACCAACCAATGAAAATGTATGTCCAGTGGTGACCCCGAAACTGACAATCCAATGTCACATTGCTGAACAAGATAGTTTAGAAATCTACACTGAAACGGCAAGGAACACCATATTCCTGAACTGATCGTTAGGCTAGTCTCGACAGGTTCTCCCTCTGAACTTCGACATTTCTGCATATTCTGGCAGGTTTTGGTTCTGGCACCCAGGTCGACGTCACCTCGTAGACCGTCCCGTCATTTAGTGTTGCCCCCTCAACTATCCTTGTGGCAAAATTCAGCCTCTTGGACGACACCACAGACTTGAAAGGCCGTGCCTTCTCTCGTATGATAGCCATCAATCCTTCGAGTCCGCGCCTGTCCAATGGTACATCAGAAGACTGCCAGGGGGCGTCGTTCACTAGATTTCCGTAAGGATGATAACGTTGCTTCCAACGGCGATTGGGGGAGCCCTCGTTTGGACAGATATGTGCCACGCAGATATGCACCTCGCAGATATGTGCCTCGCAGATGACCCAGTGGCCGAGGTTGTAGAGGCAACAGTAGAAACAGTAGGCATATCGATGGGCTCAGACTTAACTACTGGGATGCCTGTAACGCTTGGTGTACCTGTGGAAGATTTGGTGTTAACAGGCGCACTCACCATGGCATCAGGTGTGTCAGTGGCGGCAGGTGGCGTGGTCATAAGAGCTCGTGTAGATGAAAGGACATGGCTTCTTGCCTTCGCAGAAGATTATTTGACCACTTGCCTGGCTGTCAAAGACCGAAACATTGTCCCCGGTGTGAATGGTGAGGCAGGTGTGAAAGCAGAGGAATGATGTATCGGATATCCTGCTCTGGGTGGAGTGTTTCCGTTCTTTCGTTCTTGAAGTTGCCTGTCCGTGGATTTTCTGTTGTAGAGTATGTGACTTCTCCATTGGATGATGCGACTCAACATGTCCCTCCGGCAAATTTCGCTGGCTTCTTGGAACTGCATAATCACATACACTGTTCGGTTCATGGCAATCGAGATTTGTGAATTGAAGTACGAAATTAACTCTGTTATCGAAGATCCGATGGCATATTCTGCAGCTCAACGCCATGTTGCAACCTGATGAAGAAAACACGGTCAAGAATAAGTTGCTTGAAATATCCGTACATAGTTCACTGAAAAACTTGTTTGTAACCTCTCCATCATTGATACATTGAAATGTATTAGTGAAATATAAACAATATCATGAATATTGTTATCATTCCCGGAGAAGACGGTGACGCTCAGGTCGCTATATAGCTGAAATATTGCTGAATGCGACGTTAAACATTAATTCTCGCTCTCTCTCCGGTGAGTTATTTCGTATAAAATAAGACATTCGTCAGCATCATAATCGGTATTCGCGAAAGATGTACTGTTTCGTGATAGAGAACAGGAATCATTCCTCGAGTGGGGTGAGAAAAATGGCATTTTCAATCGTGTCTGCGCTCGTGAAATTACCAGTTTCTCTCACCCCACTCTTTGGACTATTTATGGTTATTCATACAAGGATCAATAAAAGTCCTCTATGTATTTATGTATGTATTTTATGTGAGTATGTAGGCACTGGCACAGGGATCGTGAAATTACCAGTTTCTCTCACCCCCCTCTTTGGACTATTTATGGTTATTCATACAAGGAGCAATAAAACTCCTCTATGTATTTATGTATGTATTTTATGTGAGTGTGTAGGCACTGGCACAGGGATCGTGAAATTACCAGTGTCTCTCCCCCCACTCTTTGGACTATTCATGGTTATTCATACAAGGAGCAATAACACTCCTCTATGTATTTATGTATGTATTTCATGTGAGTATGTAGGCACTGGCACAGGGATCGTGAAATTACCAGTTTCTCTCACCCCACTCTTTGGACTATTTATGGTTATTCATACAAGGAGCAATAAAACTCCTCAATGTATTTATGTATGTATTTTATGTGAGTGTGTAGGCACTGGCACAGGGATCGTGAAATTACCAGTTTCTCTCACCCCACTCTTTGGACTATTTATGGTTATTCATACAAGGAGCAATAAAACTCCTCTATGTATTTATGTATGTATTTCATGTGAGTATGTAGGCACTGGCACAGGGATCGTGAAATTACCAGTTTCTCTCACCCCACTCTTTGGACTATTTATGGCTATTCATACAAGGAGCAATAAAACTCCTCTATGTATGTATGTATGTATGTATCATTGACACTATTCAGGATTGATACATATTTCTAATTTGACCTCAAACGAAACATTTGTTACTGGATCAAATTTCAGATCAGCTATTGATCCTTCTCGAAAACTGTTAAACCATTGATTAGCTAACCTCTCACATGAATCTGTCAGACAGATTAAGACGTCTTACACACTGATAGTGAAATAGATTGGGGGTCATTGATTGGATTAATCAACCCAAAAATCTTCTTCATTGGAAGGAGTGAATGGGGTTACAGTCAACCTGCCAGAGACGAGTTGCTCCCGGAAATCAAATGGGTCGCCATTAATAATAACAATAATCTAGCATTCCTTTACAGCATTTACACCTAGCTTTCTTCATATTAGGACATATTACTAATTCACACGTGCATTGGAGATGCGCATGGAAGGATAAACCTCTTGACTGGTCGGCCGATATAGCTGTTATACTAGAATGACCTAGTTTTCTAAAAAAAAATCCACCCTTGAATCCCACTGACACAAGTCTATTGATGGGTTTCATACCTCCTAGCAGGAAATCACAGGCGGCTCTGATTGGATTCGAACGCTACCATTCTCAGTGTCCTTCACTTGAGAGCTACTCTGAGGACAACAACGCGATACGATGAACACCAGCCCATGGTGAGTTCGGGTCCATCGCCCTTGACCATTGACCTTTGCCGCGTGGGTAAGTTACGGATTTGTCTAAAATTTTCACAGAAACTGTTCTTTCGAACAAGAGTCATCGCAGTAACATAACACTTCTAAACCATTGCACGATATGGGATTGCCTTGGTCAGTAGCCTTGCTACAAAACAAGAAATACATTATCTAAAGACGAGTAAATATGTAATTGAGTCTCGGTGGACGACAATTGCAGAGAAGTCAAATGACGAAGTGTCTGCTTTCTAGAATGGACTGAACTGTGTAGTTTCTATGCTACTTATCATTTCTATTCTACTTCTTCGCCCTACAACGTGGTACTCCCCGTGTTCACTGCAATCCATGACACCATGTAGAAGTTCACAACAAAAGTGTCCGTATAACACTTGACATTTCAGCTTTCCATGTCGCAAAATTCAAAGTAGATAGATGGAATACTCGACACCTTTCCCGTATTCCAGCTTTCCATCAAGCAAATTTGAAACTAGAAATTAGGAAAGCTCGACACTACTCATATTCCAGCTTTCCATCTGACAAAATTGAGAAAAGAAAGGTGGAATCTCAACATTGCTGCAATTTTTAGTATTTCGAAATACGTTTTTGTCATATAGGAATAAGAGAGCAAAACATTACGAAAATTAGCCTCGGTTTCTTCAAATCTCCAAGATATGCATTTTACGACAATATTGTTTAATTTGTAGACAGAGCTGTCGCATTGAAATTAACCATAACCATATGCCGTACCAGACCCAAAATCAAACCGTATGTCGCAAAATACAATAGTGATGTTGGGAAAAACGAGACGACTTTAACAAGTATGGTCCCGGTATTCCTATATGAAATCAATTTAATTTGAAATACAAAAGGAGGGAAGATGAAACGCTAAAATACGAGAGCGGTGTCAAGTCACATCGTGTTGCGACATTTTGGGAGTTGGGAAGCTAAGAATGCGAGGGCTATGTTGAGCAATATATCCTTTCACTTTCAGTTTTGCAAGGTGGGAAGCTGAATTGTCAAATGTTGGTCGGATCGGAAACAATGTCTGGCGGACGTACAGAAATGAGCATCACAGTAAAGGCTCGACGAGGGTATTAAAGATATAGTTATTTGGATTGGCCCCCACATTGAAGAAGAATATTTTATATGCATAATAACCAGAAACGTTTGATGTAAAAAAAAAGAAGAATCTTAACTGTGTAGTTTCTTTCCCGCCGCTCGATTTATATCTCTCACCAGCCGCACCCTGGAACTCCCATCGAATCAGCGTCGCTCATGTCTGTGTGTCTGGAATGTGGCGCAGTCCATCATAGAGTTTGGATTCGGGTTAATTTTCTGTTGCCATGGGTTGTGTCATTCTTCGCTTCGACAGTCAGGTCACGATAACCACAAAACCACCTGTGCCTCGGGCTAATAAAGGATCGGACTCATAATGATACGTATTCGCATGCTTCAGTGCCCACATCTGTTTGCAAAACTGGAATGTCTTAGTTAATTAAGAACATATTTGTGTGTGTGTTCAATTTAAAAAGTGGGTGGATGTCTGATAGTTGTTTATCTCGATTATTGTTTGAATGATCGTGCATCACACGAAATAATAACCTTCTAATATTCTAGTAGGCTATACTTGTAAAGGTTTGTCAAGGATGAGTGGGCTTAGGAATGGGTGACCGATAAAAAAATGAACTGCGTAATTTCTCAGTTGTGCAGATGCTTAAACCCTCGACCCCGATGGTCTATTGTTATATATAGTTTTTTGTCAGATCTTTAGCTTTTTGACTGCTGCCATCAGTAAAGTCAGTCCAGATTGTGGTTCACTTTCTGTTACTATGCTCTGTAGCTATAAATACCAACCGATGTGTACCATATTGAACCTCCGTGTGAGTCATGACAGGCAAGGTCATACTGAGCTTAATTTAGCGTGAATGGTGCGATGGGGTTGCGATAGCCAGGTCCGATTACACCGTGTCAGTCTGTACTACCCCGTGTCAGCCTGTACTACCCCGTGTCAGCCTGTACTACCCCGTGTCAGTCTGTACTACCCCGTGTCAGCCTGTACTACCCCGTGTCAGTCCGGAACAAAGAGAGCAGCCTAAGCTACTCAGTGCCAGTCTGTACATCCTTGTGTCAACCTGCATAATGCGGATACTCATACGGAACCAAGGTCAGCAAAGAATGTTGTATATTCGGACAGGAAACAAAAAAATATTTTCAGCAAATACTCGATTTGAGGTTGCATTCAGAAACTTTACGATGGATTCAGAATCTCGAGAGGATGAAAGGGGACCACTCTAACCCAAAGGTTGCTTTGTTGGCCTTGTCTACATGCGTATATCCAGAATCGCGCTAAATTATATCATGCCCTGAGAAGACGAAAGGGAACCACTGTAACAGAAAGGCCCATAACGTAAGAAAACCTAACGGAAGTCGTGTTTGTAGCAGTACGCATAATTTTTCAGTATGCTGTGTTCATCAAAAAGAAAAAGTGCTTTAAGCACAGTAATCTAAAACGTATATTGAACGAAACTACTTAACGATAACCTTCCCTATCAAAATCTTCCATTCCTTCAGATATCCACGCCAGAAATAGGTACTAGGGATCAACTAGGGATCAACAAGGGATTGTTGTATCCCAGAAGACAATACATATACAATAGTAATACCACTCGTCCTGAACCCAAAAAATCATCTATGCTCGATAATTATTGATATACAAATATACAGATATGGGGGTGATTATACCACGGAAGCCTTTAAATCTGGTGACAAAAATTAATTCTATTATTTCGTTTCCCGCCCCACAGTCAGGAGAACCGTGATCCATATTCAAGGCATCATTGCAATTCAGCTACTTGTTGAATCGGAAGCCCTGATCTATTACTTTGTGTCCCGCCCCATAATTACGTGAACCATGATCCAGGTTCCTGTCATCATCGACATTCGGCTAATTTGTTGGATGGAAAGCCGTGATCCATTATATATTTTATTGTCCCACAATCGTTATTGGATGGGCAACCTTTACCCACTATTTGTTTTCCACGCCCACAATCGCGAGAACGATGATAAAGCACAGTAATCTGAAACGCATACTGAAGTTTACTTAAAGATAACCTTCCCTATCAAAATCTCCCATTCCTTCAGATTTCCACGCCAGAAATAGGTATTAGGGATCCACTAGCTAATTCGTATTGTAATACGCTGATTATCACTGTGAAAATATATCCTATATATATACACTCAATGAATATGTGCTGGTTATGCTCTCTGAATAATCTTAGTAAAGCAGAAATGTATATCTCAGCAAATGAGATTGCTGATATAAATTTAAGTTTCACCCAATTCACAAATAAACGCCATGTAAAATAGGCTATACACCCTAATTTTTTCAAACTGTCGAGGAAAAATATCCTATTCATCAGGTAGTGACGAGTGCAGGAGATTCATGGTGTCACCGAAATTGGTTTGCGGACCCAAAATCGCGAGAACCATCAAACTTGGACTAATTGCTGAATGGACTGTCGTGATTTATATTTTCGTTTCCGGCAATATACCCCATATGAGAGCCAGTGAGGTGGTTGTTCTTCTATGGGGAAAATATGGAGCGAAGTGCACAACAAAAACACCATATGGGCATACAGGTATGTCCGCTTGATCCCCATAGGTAGCTTATGCTATTTTCACACCCGAAAATTCAGTTCACGTTACCCCCACATTGGAACGGTGTTTTAGCACCAAAAGTCCGCATTCCTCACAATGATCCCTATTTTTAGAGAATCATTCGGAGGTTATACACCGTAATTCGCACATTTTACCAGTATAATAACAACATTTATCTTAAACTCTTAAAACGATTTGTATGGCGCAGCGCTCAATCCCTGCTTAAACTACACAGCGAAAGTTTCATATTTAGCCTCCATTCATATAAACCCCACACCTCTACATTTTCTCCAGCAATCCTAAAATAATCACCGGATTCTACTTTGTAAGGAGTAGAGTCGTTTCACGCTCCATTGCTCACCGGCGCTCTCAGCCTGGGTGGGTCACACTGTGTAGTAATCATCACAGTTCCATGTGTGCCTATGGGGAGAGCACCCGATTTGCCATCCGTCCCCAACTACAAGCTAAAATTTGTATTGATGCATATTTATCCTGTCTTCGAAAAGCTTACTTGTATACTCGTCCAATTTTTGCCAGTCTATTCTCTCTCATTACTAACACAGAGAAGCTATCGGGTAATCGTAAAAAGATCGGTCGCAAATGAAATCCGACGGCGAGAAAGTTATTGGTCCGGCACACGAAGAAAGATTGTAGCGTTTACAAGGGATTTTTTTTTTCAACTAAAACCATGCTTCAGTGCCCACATCTGTTTGCAAAACTGGAATGTCTTAGTTAATTAAGAACATATTTGTGTGTGTGTTAAATTAAAAAAGTGAGTGGATGTCTGGTAGTTGTTTATCTCGATTATTGTTTGAATGATCGTGCATCACACGAAATAATAGCCGTCTAATATTCTAGTAGGCTATACTTGTAAAGGTTTTTCAAGGATGAGTGGGCTTAGGAATGGGTGACAGATAAAAAAATGAACTGCATAATTTCTCAGTTGTGCAAATGCCTAAACCCGCGACCCCGATGGTCTATTATTATATATAGCTTTTTGTCAGTTCTTTAGCTGTTTGACTGCTTCCATCAGTAAAGCCAGTCCAGATTGTGGTTCAGTTTTTGTTATTCTGCTCTGTAGCTATAAATAACAACCAATGTGTACCATATTAAACCTCCGTGTGAGTCATGACAGGCAAGGTCATACTGAGCTTAATTTAACGTGAATGGTACGATGTGGTTGCGATAGCCAGGTCCGTTTACCCCGTGCCAGACTGTACTACCCCGTGTCAGTCTGTACTACCCCGTGTCAGTCTGTACTACCCCGTGTCAGTCCGGAACAAAGAGAGCAGCCTAAGCTACTTTGTGCCACAGCCTGTACATCCTTGTGTCAACCTGCATAATGCGGATACTCATACGGAACCAAGGTCAGCAAAGAATGTTGTATATTCGGACACGAAACAAAAAATTATTTTCAGCAACTTGTATCAAATACTCGATTTGAGGTTGCATTCAGAAACTTTACGATGGATTCAGAATCTCGAGAGGATGAAAGGGGACCACTCTAACACAAAGGTTCGCCTGTTGCCCTTGTGCTCTTGTGTAGATCTCAGAGTTTGCTTTGTTGGCCTTGCCTACATGCGTATATCCAGAATCGCGCTAAATTATATCATGCCCTGAGAAGATAAAAGGGAACCACTGTAACAGAAAGGCCCATAACGTAAGAAAACCTAACGGAAGTCGTGTTTGTAGCAGTACGCATAATTTTTCAGTATGCTGTGTTCTTCAAAAGAAAAAGTGCTTTGAGCACAGTAATCTAAAACGTATATTGAACGAAACTACTTAACGATAACATTCCCTATCAAAATCTTCCATTCCTTCAGATATCCACACCAGAAATAGGTACTAGGGATCAACTAGGGATCAATAAGGGCTTGTTGTATCCCAGAAGACAAAACATATACAATAGTAATACCACTCGTCATGAACCCAAAAACTCCTCTATGCTCGATAATTATAGATATACAAATATACAGATATGGAGGTGATTATACCACGGAAGCCTTTAAATCTGGTGACAAAAATCAATTCTATTATTTCGTTTCTCGCCCCACAGTCGGGAGAACCGTGGTCCATATTCAAGGCATCATTGCAATTCAGCTACTTGTTGAATCGGAAGCCCTGATCTATTACTTTGTGTCCCGCCCCATAGTTACGTGAACCATGATCCAGGTTCCTGTCATCATCGACATTCGGCTAATTTGTTGGATGGAAAGCCGTGATCCATTATATATTTTATTGTCCCACAATCGTTATTAGATGGGCAACCTTTACCCACTATTTGTTTTCCACGCCCACAATCGCGAGAACCATGCATGATAAAGCACAGTAATCTGAAACGCATACTGAAGTTTACTTAAAGATAACCTTCCCTATCAAAATCTCCCATTCCTTCAGATTTCCACGCCAGAAATAGGTACTAGGGATCCACTAGCTAATTCGTATTGTAATACGCTGATTATCACTGTGAAAATATATCCTATATATATATACACCCAATGAATATGTGCTGGTTATGCTCTCTGAATTATCTTAGTAAAGCAGAAATGTATATCTCAGCAAATGAGATTGTTGATATAAATTTAAGTTTCACTCAATTCACAAATAAACGCCATGTAAAATAGGCTATACACCCTAATTTTTTCAAACTGTCGAAGAAAAATATCCTATTCATCAGGTAGTGACGAGTGCAGGAGATTCATGGTGTCACCGAAATTAGTTTGCGGACCCAAAATCGCGAGAACCATCAAACTTGGACTAATTGCTGAATGGACTGTCGTGATTTATATTTTCGTTTCCGGCAATATACCCCATATGAGAGCCAGTGAGGTGGTTGTTCTTCTATGGGGAAAATATGGAGCGAAGTGCACAACAAAAACACCATATGGGCATACAGGTATGTCCGCTTGATCCCCATAGGTAGCTTATGCTATTTTCACACCCGAAAATTCAGTTCACGTTATCCCCACATTGGAACGGTGTTTTATCACCAAAAGTACGCATTCCTCACAATGATCCCTATTTTGAGAGAATCATTCGGAGGTTATACACCGTAATTCGCACATTTTACCAGTATAATAACAACATTTATCTTAAACTCTTAAAACGATTTGTATGGCGCAGCGCTCAATCCCTGCTTAAACCACACAGCGAAAGTTTCATATTTAGCCTCCATTCATATAAACCCCACACCTCTACCTTTTCTCCAGCAATCCTAAAATATTCACCGGACTCTACTTTGTAAGGAGTAGAGTCGTTTCACGCTCCATTGCTCACCGGCGCTCTCAGCCTGGGTCACACTGTGTAGTAATCATCACAGTTCCATGTGTGCCTATGGGGAGAGCACCCGATTTGCCATCCGTCCCCAACTACAAGCTAGAATTTGTATTGATGCATATTTATCCTGTCTTCGAAAAGCTTACTTGTATATTCGTCCAATTTTTGCCAGTCTATTCTCTCTCATTACTAACACAGAGAAGCTATCGGGTAATCGTAAGAAAATCGGTCGCAAATGAAATCCGACGGCGAGAAAGTTATTGGTCCGGCACACGAAGAAAGATTGTAGCGTTTACAAGAGATTTTTTTTCAACTAAAACATTGGACCAATGCCAGTGCCAACCGTTTTTCTATATTATCGGGAATCGTTCGGCTTTTCTCTGAAGACTCTCCGTCTGAACTCCTACATTCCTGACTACTGGCACCCATGTCGACGTCAGCTCGTAGACTGTCCCATTCGTAAGTATCGCTCTTTCAACTATCCGTGCGGCAAAATGCAACTTCTTCGACGTCAAAGCCGTGATCCATTATATATTTTATATTATCATCACGAGCAGCATGCTCTGTAGGACAGTTTGCGGCGGTAATAGAAGTAACAATATCGGTGAGTTCAGACTTAACTGTTGGAGTCCCTGTAACTATTGAGGCATTTGCTGAAGATCTGGTGGTAACGGATGCTCTTGGTATGACATCGGGAGTCTCGGTAATGGAAGATGAAGTGTTTACAGGAACAACTGTAGATGTAAGAGGAGTTGTTGTTGTAGTCACAGGAGATGTTTTGGTCTCTGGCGCGAGTGTCGTGCACTGTCCCTTTCTCCCCGGAGTGGATGATGAGCCATGGGTGGATGATGAGCCATGGGTGGAAAAAGAAGAATGATGTACCTCAGTTCCTTCCTGGAGATTTCGTCGGCTTGTTGAGCCTATATAATCGCAACAATAGCATCCAATGCAATTGCCATTCATTCTGTGAATCATTAGATTGGCTCTGTTATTGAAGATCCGATGACATCTTTCGCAGTTCCACGTCATGCTGCAACAAGGTGAAAAACATACGGCTATGTGATTTCAACTTGTACTTGTGTTTCCGTATCACTGTATAAATATGAACATTATTCTTTGAGAGGCGACGCGAGGGGCATTAGAAACTAAAGTCAAATTTAGGAAGTTGCAGGATGCCGAGAACTACAGGCTTTAAATGCACCAGCAGCTGAACAGTTAAAAATCATGGAGACAACACTGACCGCGTTATGAGCAAGGTTAACCATACGTTTATATGCCATATCTGATATATCGATACAATATAAGTTGACTGTAACTGATGGCGCCGAGTTTTCTACATCGTCAAAAGGAAATGTTAAAGCGCTTTGGCTTTGTAGACGTACATATCAGAGATGGCATGACTACGGTATCACGCAATTCGATAGTCGTAATTGTCTAAATTGTCTAGAATGCGAAGCTATCAAAACTTCCAGCATTTCCAGTTTTTAATGTTGCACATGATCTTTCTCGGACGGTCCACCTTCGCCACCTTTGATCGAT
The DNA here is from genome assembly GCA_036873755.1 of Hanleya hanleyi. Taxonomy (NCBI): domain Eukaryota; kingdom Metazoa; phylum Mollusca; class Polyplacophora; order Lepidopleurida; family Hanleyidae; genus Hanleya; species Hanleya hanleyi. Next base: position 33,804 of record JAVTVY010053302.1, read on the forward strand.
CATGATTAAAGTTTTCAATGAGTGTCAAACTCTCCAACCTCACAAGATGAATTGTCTTGCCTGCTTTCTCGATTGAGCTGTATGCCGTACTTCCGGTAACGCTTACCGGTTCTATCGGGATCATACCGCTTCCGAGATACGACATCCAATCATCGTCGACCATGTCAACTCCACTCTTTTATCACGTGAAGTCTCACATGCATTCTCACAATTATTTATACAGCTATGATTCTAAGGACATGAGGCAGTCCATTTTCCTTCAGCGACAACACGACAAAGTGGAAAGTTTTATTCTCTACAGTGACGGAATGGAAAGTGTCTTTTTCTTCAGTGACAGAACGACAGAATGGAAATACTCATTTCCTGAACTTACAGTCGTACATTCCTTCCTTATCCGGCTTTGGCACTCGTCTATGCCGACCCGGCTTCGGCACTCTACATGTACGATCCTCTCTAACCCCGACTGAGACTAGACTACTAGTACAAGACACACCCAATTTTGACACTCGTCTACATGTACATTCCTCCCAAACCGGGCTTTAACATTCGTTTCCATACGCTTCTCCCTAACCCTGCTTTTCCAAAACTCGAGTTTGACACTCAAGTGCATGTAAATTCCGCCTCAACCCGGCTACAGGTTTTCAAGTACCTCTCGTACATTTCTTGTTAATGTTGCTTTTGATACTTGTTTACATATAATGTACATCAGGAAAGCTAAAATTAAAATGAAGCTGATGGGAAAGAAGTACACCTAACCCATGTCATGACTCTGCTTTTAGAATTGGTACTACGCATTTATGCTAATCTAAATATTTCTCACCAACCCCATTTGGAAACCCTGCTTCAGGTATATTACTTCCAAATCTCGATTTGACACACGTCTGAAGGTATGGTCCTCCAAACTCCGCTTTGACACTCCTATACATCCCTCCGTTACCCCGTGTTAACTTATTTTTCATTCTGTCGTTCTGTCGCTGAAGAAAAATGTGCTTTCCATTCCGCCATTCCGTTGCTGTAGAAATAAAGAGATTGGTAACCTTCATTCTGTCGTTTTGTAGTTGAATAAAACGAGACATTCCGTTCTATCCCTATGGAAACCAGTGACTTAATTTCCAATCTGTTCCTGTATATGACGAGATTCTGCTGGTGGACGTTTCGTCCCCGAGGCCCGCCCCCTGTACAGACCTTTTGGTCTTTGATATATGTTGGCATTTGTGGGAAGTTGATGCTGGGTCGACATCGGGCCTTATAGACTAGTCTTTTGTGTTAAATGCCGTCATTTACATCTGACGACGATACAGCTCACCAATCTCCAATGTACGAGTTGTCACAGCGAAACAGCTCACCAATTACCAATATACGAGTTGTCAGAGCATTTCCATCATAGCTCTCTAGATTTGTATCTAATACCGCTTATGCCGGTGCTAGGGGCCGTGTGGTCATATCATCCACGTTGCCACTTGAACAGGTACAATAAAAGCGTACCTGAGATACAACACATATCACGAATCGTTAGATTCTTGGTATGTGCTTTAGAATAGGTTAACTAGAAGACTATTATGTGAAGTCATGCGACGCAGTCAGTATGTCGGCACCTCTTCCCACTACCCTTATATGTGTTGTATATTTTTCCTGTATATGGCGAGATTCTGCTGGTGGACGTTTCGTCCCCGAGGCCCGCCCCCTGTACAGACCTTTTGGTCTTTGATATATGTTGGCATTTGTGGGAAGTTGATGCTGGGTCGACATCGGGCCTTACAGACTAGTCTTTTGTGTTAAATGCCGTCATTTACATCTGACGACGATACAGCTCACCAATCTCCAATGTACGAGTTGTCACAGCGAAACAGCTCACCAATTACCAGTATACGAGTTGTCAGAGCATTTCCATCATAGCTCTCTAGATTTGTATCTAATACCGCTTATGCCGGTGCTAGGGGCCGTGTGGTCATATCATCCACGTTGCCACATGAACAGGTACAATAAAAGCGTACCTGAGATACAACACATATCACGAATCGTTAGATTCTTGGTATGTGCTTTAGAATAGGTTAACCAGAAGACTATTCTGTGAAGTCATGTGACGCAGTCAGTATGTCGGCACCTCTTCCCACTTCCCTTATATGTGTTGTAATTTTTACCTGTATATGGCGAGATTCTGCTGGTGGACGTTTCGTCCCCGAGGCCCGCCCCCTGTACAGACCTTTTGGTCTTTGATATATGTTGGCATTTGTGGGAAGTTGATGCTGGGTCGACATCGGGCCTTACAGACTAGTCTTTTGTGTTAAATGCCGTCATTTACATCTGACGACGATACAGCTCACCAATTCCCAGTGTACGAGTTGTCACAGCGAAACAGCTCACCAATTACCAGTATACGAGTTGTCAGAGCATTTCCATCATAGCTCTCTAGATTTGTATCTAATACCGCTTATGCCGGTGCTAGGGGCCGTGTGGTCATATCATCCACGTTGCCACATGAACAGGTACAATAAAAGCGTACCTGAGATACAACACATATCACGAATCGTTAGATTCTTGGTATGTGCTTTAGAATAGGTTAACTAGAAGACTATTCTGTGAAGTCATGTGACGCAGTCAGTATGTTGGCACCTCTTCCCACTACCCTTATATGTGTTGTATTTGCTGTAGAACTAGAGGGACTTAATTTCCATTCTGTCGTTCTATCACTGATAAAAATGAGACTTTCCATTCTGTCGTTCTGTGGCTAAAGTAAAAGACACTCCCATTTTCTGCCGTTGAAGGAAAATAGACTGTTCCCGTTTTATCTCAGTAAAATAAGAAATGCTTCCATTGTCGCTTCAGAGAAAGTCATTGCGTCCAATCACATCTCCTGACTACCTAGCAACTTAATCATTTAGTCTACAGTGAGGCATGAGTAAGAGAAACGACCATCACAATAAAGGCTCGTCTTAGGATGGGCGTATCAAAAGTTGCAACTCAAAGTCTTGTCCGAAAAAATTCCCGAAGGGACAAATAATTGATGTGCCCAGGAATCTTAACTGCGCAGTTTCTATCCCACCGCCCGCTTTATATCTCCCGACCATGCTGCATCATTGAACTCTCATCCAATCAGCGTCGGCCACGTCTATGTGCCTGGAATGTGGCACAGTCCATTATAAAGTTCGAATCCGGGTTAACTGTTTGTTGCCATGGTCTTTATCTAAATATAGATGTTGATACAAAAAATTACTCAAATTTGGATCTGTGGTGAGTCATGTACGAAGACATTCCCGAATTGTTTTTCGCTTCGAGAGCCATGTCACCTTAACCCCAGTAACAGCTGATTCAAATAGCTCTGTGCCCACGTGCATTCACGTAGCTGGAATATCGTTGTCAATGAACAATGTATGTATGTGTTAAAGTTCGACTGGGTGTCTTCATGATCGTGTATCATATGATACCTATGTTTAAAAAAAACACCCAATAAACCCATTAATTCCATAGGGTATACTTGTTAGGGGTTTTCATGGATGAGTGTGGCTGGGTAAGGAGTGACTCAGAAAAACAGGCACGGTGGTGTCGGTGTTTATCACCAGCGTACGATCATTCAACATCCGCGGGTGGTTGGTGGGTGTCCGATGGGCGTCCGGTGGGCATGGGTTCCTGTTGCTTCAATGTATTTTGCTGAGAAACAACAGGAACTTGATAATGTGATGTCTAGCACTGTAATATCACTTGTCTTTATTGTACCCTGTAAGTGTCCTGTCCGTGTCTTGTGTGCTGTCATCAGTGTTTTATAGGGTGGATGGAGGGTGTCTGATCCCATGCTGCTTCAAAGATTTCTTCTTTGAAGTAGCAGGAACACAACTGGGCTGGGTGGTGCTTAGTTGGTTCGTCGCGATATAGCTGAAATATTGTTGAAAGCGACGTTAAATTTCATTCACTCACTCACTCACTCATTCAACATCCAATCAGAGTCGATTATGTCGATCTCACTTTCCTATCACGTGTATTGCACGCAGTCACGATCGTGGTTCAGGTCCTCTTACTATGCTTTATAAAATATCAGAATGAGTCATACCAACCAATGTCATCCTCAGGAAGGGGTTTTTTGTGGTCAGGGGTTAAATGCATTTGACCATTTGAGATCCAAAGTCCTGTAATGATCTGCATAGGTCGTTCAACGTTTCACCTATGCGGCCTAACGTATATATCAAATATGTCAAGGTGAAGTGTTTTTTCCCTCTGAACTGCGTAGTTTCTAAACCGCATATCAGTTCACAGACCCAAGCCACACCCGTGAGATCAGATCCAAGCAGAGTCGACCATGCCGATCACACTCTCCTATCACGTGAACTGTATACATTCAAGGTCGTGGTTCAGCTCCTGTTACTGTGCCCTGTAGCTATGAATAACAACCAATGTTAACGGTAATAAACCTTCGAGTGAGTCAACTAGTTCAATGTGGTTTAGACATGCAGCCAGATACAGTCTGTACAAGGAGACGATACTCCTAAAGTGAGGAAGACTCACAATTAAACAAGTTAGTCGGGTAGACCAATGGTGCCATATATTCTGACATGAAACATACAGGAGATTTTTATTTGTAGTGGGCTTGTGTGTGTTTCCACGTAAACAAACGGGTCCACATGAACCACAAGTAAATACCAAGGAGCATTCACGTTAAATATTTGTTTACTGGGTTTGCATCCCTATATGGCTGCCTACAATGCACAATACCAACTTCAACGCCGGCTTCTGGAATCAGTATCATCACAGAGATTTTATTGTGTCAAAGCTAATCGCGAAATGCATTACTTAAGAATGTCGTATGTTATAACACGAGGCACCGACCATTTTGCGGGAACAGTTTCGCGCTGATGCAAGACCAATGTATTATCGCTTGATTTTAGATGGAGCAAATACCAAACCAGGTCCTTTTTCATCTCGACAGTGTGAATATTAATGTTGAATATTATTTTTTCCGACAAGCCTTCGTTGTTTTGTAGGTGGCGGGGAACTAAATAGTTATTAATTCACCATTTATTCGCGTACTGGTGTCATCTGTAGCCTGTGAAATCGGCCATGGGTGCAATACAAGTTCAATAAGTGCAGATAAATGTCATCCAATGTGAGTAGTTATTTTTGTGCGAGGTTACTAGGCCTACCGTTGAACAGTTCGCATAAAACTTGCACATCCTATGTAAATTGTTCAGACTTAGTTTAACTACTCCCTGATTTTCCCTTGTTGCCCTTGTGTACATGTGTAGATTTGTATTTCCGAAGTAGCGTCACAATTTGACACCAGACAATATATCGACCTGTGACCACTAACAGGTCTAAGATTGCACCTGTGTACGACACATCGCTCACTTTGACGGACCGTTAAGTGTCAATCATTTAACTATCACTTCTATCATTTGGGCTAGCACCCAGGAAATAGTATCGTCTACCCACCACAAGAAAGTAACATACACGGAAACAACAGTCGATAGAGTATCGAATGCATTCAGAAAGTCGTAATAAAGTTCCGCGGATGGATCCCATGTCAAGTGAAGCACTTTAAGCGGAATGTTCCGAACACAATCAACAAAAGGTGTATTTTTGTATCAAAACAAAAATATTAGTATGATGTGATCTTCGACACGAAAGGCGTTTCGGACACGGGAATATGTATGGCAAGCCGTTTTGGTATTTATTCCTTCATTTTTGATATCAAAAATTCTTTTTTTTTATATAAAAAATAAATGTGCGCCGTTTTGGTATTTAATCGGATGATTGTTGATATCAAAATTAGTATTTTCGATATAAAAAAATGGTGTTTTTGATATAAAAAAAAGAATTGTTGATATCAAAAATAAACCGTTTAGTTTTGATATCAAGAATACTATTTTTGATATCAAAAATACTATTTTTGATATCAACAATTCTTGTTTTGATATCGAAAATAGAGGACCACTTACACCAAAACGGAAATAATGCGCTCTCCGTGCGAAGCTGTCACTAAAATCACAGTGGGCAAATGACCTTCCTTGGCACAGGAAGTACAACCCGTAGATAGCGGAAATGATTAATTTTTGATATCCAAAATAGTATTTTTTATATCAAAAATAAACTTTATTTTTGGTATCAAAAAAAGAATTGTTGATATAAAAAAAACGAATTTTTGATAAAGATGGCGGGGAGGTGTGACCAGGTGTGAAATTCGCTACACCAAGCTGGTGAACCAAAGTCCAGTATTCGTTGCGGTGGCTCAATTGTTCACCTTTTCAGTACATGGTGTATATGGAATGCTGTCAAGCTGATTCGTTTTTTAATTTCGTTGGACTGGGTAATTTATATCCGCCTCATATGGTCCCATACCCTGATGACGTATTATATATCTCTCAGTCACGTGATGATTTGTATTTCCATTCACTTGTATGACACGTGAACACTCATTCAGAAATCTAACATGGATTGTGTAACACGAACCCAATTAATTTGTCATTGTCAACGCAACGTACTTGTCCCTCAATATGTAACCCGATACACCAAATTAAAGCTTGCTCTTCAGACTGTGCCAGTTTAGCTCAGGGATCGCGTGCTGGCAATTGAGTTGATGTCATGTTACACTAAGGAGGTGACCGGCTAATTGAATTGTATAACGATGCTCACCTGTCATTTAATTGCCATGGATGTTGGGGGCCTGCATTGCATCAGGGGATAGAAGTGGTATTTTATTGTCATGGATGTAGGGGGCCTACGTCATCAGGCTACAGGACCATTGTCAAAATTAAATCCTCGAGTTCACATCCAATCACCGTCCACCGTGCAAACTCCACTCTCCTATCACGTGCATAGGGTCAAGATCATGGTTTCGTTCCTGTTGCTAAGCCTTGCAGCTATAAATAACAACCAATGTTAACCTCCGGCTGAGCCATGATATCACCAAGGTCACATTGAACTTAATTTATGGCGACTGGTACGGTGTGGTCCCTACAGCTAGTCCCGTGTTGGCCTGTGCCAGTCTCTATAAAGAGGGGTTTCATACGGCCTTAAGATAAGATTTATTCGTACATGAAAGCCGTATTAACTCCAAAAGCCTGTAAGAGGTAGAATATCTTATCGTGTGAACGTACATGGGCATCCTGGCAAAATCATTTGTCCAAATAATTCGGCTTGAACGTATAATAACTTATCATTTAAACTGGCTGTCCGATTTTCTGATTCTGGTGTGGGTTACCACCAAAATATTTGTTTACAGGGTCTATTAAGCAGTCTAAGCTGCACAAGACCAATTCAAATTCCGAAATGAAAACTGTTAGGGAAATGTTCACAAAGTATCAAAATTAATCGCGAAACATCCATTAAGGTGTAGAAATGGTTATTATTGTCTCACATGCTATTTAGCAGATCTGCTACTTCGCAAATAATTTCTAAAATCAGTGATATTTAGAAAGGGGTGTGCTACTTTGAAGATAATTTCTAGGACTACTGCTAGTTAGCACTTTGACTTGCCTGTTCCCAGAGAAAATATTGTATAATTAGCACAAATGTTCAATATTGTATTTTTGTTTTCTAAATTGCAGTCAGAAGAAATGTTCAATATTTATGATAACTCGGAAACGCAAATTGTCGGACTGCCTCTCCCGAAAGAAAATATATTGTATAATTAGCACAAATACTAAATATTGAATATTTCTTCTAAATTGCAGCCATGATAAATATTGAATATTTCTTCTAAATCGCAGCTCCCAATTGTGCGACTGCCTCTCTTTGAAGAAAATATATTGTATAATTAGCACAAATACTACATATTTTCAAACTTGCATGGGCTGGTGAATAAGGATGTTAAGGCAGTTCCAAGTACACCTTCTTTGCTGGCCTGTGCAACTCCTCTGACAATAACAGGGATTATTCTATCGTTCTTCCTGGTTAAACAACGCGCATGAGATGGTATATAAGGATTTTTAAGACAGTCCCAAGTAAAGCTTGATTGGTGCCTACAGAACAGGCGATATAAAGGCAACCTCACTGATACAGACAGCTGACATGTATTCAGACTTACTGGCACAAGAAACCAATCATTCCGCGTCACTGTGTGTTGGCATGCACCCAATGACCGAAGGTGTTTTGGACACAATCGGCCCCTTTCAATGTAATTTCGAAAGAAACAAAACGCCAAAAACAACATCTTCCGTTGGTACTTGATTACAATAATCAAGTTATATTCTAATTAGGTGGTTTTATAAAGATGCTAAATATTGAATATATTGTCCTTTCTCTGACACTGTGGCTGTTTAACTACGAATCTCTTCTATGTAATATAGATTATAAAAGTGCTAAATATTGAATATATTGTCTTTTCCCAGACGCCAGCTACATATTTATGTGCGAATCTTTTCTAATTAGATGATATTATAAAGGTGCTGAACATTGAATATATTGTCTTTCTCGGACGCCAGCTAGATATTTAACTGCGAATCTCATCTAATTAGATGATATTATCAAAGTGCTAAATATTCAATATTTTGTCTTCTCAGACGACAGCTACATATTTAAGTGCGAATCTATTCTAATTAGATGATAGTGTAAAGGGGCTAAATATTGAATATATTGTCCTTTCTCCGACACGGTGTTACAGATATTTTAATGCGAATATCTTCTAATTAGACTAGATTATAAAAGTGCTAAATATTGAATATATTATCTTCTCTCCGAAAAAGCTCTTGTGTATATTTAACTGCGAATCTCTTCTATTTAGTATAGATTATAAAAGTGCTAAATATTGAATATATTGTCTTTTCCCAGACGCCAGCTACATATTTTAGTGCGAATGTTTTATAATTATATGATATTATAAGGGTGCTAAATATTGAATATATTGTCTTTCTCGGACGTCAGGTAGATATTTAACTGCGAATCTCTTCTAATTAGATGATATTATCAAAGTGCTAAATATTCAATATCTTGTCTGTTCTCAAACGTCACCTACATATTTAAATGCTAAATATTGAATATATTGTCTTTTCTCCGAAAAGACTCTTGTGGATATTTAACTGCGAATCTCTTCTATGTAGTATAGATTATAAAAGTGCTAAATATTGAATATATCGTCTTTCTCAGACGGCAGCTACATATTTAAGTGCGAATCTGTTCTAATTAGATGATATTATGAAGGTGCTAAATATTGAATATATTGTCTTTCGTGGACGCCAGATAGATATTTAACTGCGAATCTCTTCTAATTATATGATATTATCAAAGTGCTAAGTATTCAATATCTTGTCTGTTCTCAGACGTCAGCTACATATTTAAGTGCGAATCTATTCTAATTAGATAATATTATAAAAGTGCTAAATATTGAATATATTGTCCTTTCTCCGACACGGTGTTACAGATATTTTAATGCGAATATATTCTAATTAGACTAGATTATAAAAGTGCTAAATATTGAATATAGATGCTATTTAAGTAACCCACTTTTCGACCTACTGCGGAGTTTATAGGAAAAGTATCTGCACAAAGTATGCTATTTAGCACCATGTTAAAGGATGGAAAATTTGAAAAATATCTAAATAAAAGCCAATCCTGCACCTAACTCGAAACATCACCAGTTAAGAATTTCATATATTTTAACACGAGACATCGAACAGTTGACGGGAATTCACGCACATGCACAAATATTAGTGCTATTATTTTAGATGGACCAATCACCAACAAAAATTTCTTTTTTTGACAGCGCCGAGTGCTGATGTTGATTTCTTCATTAAGCCTTGTTTTGCAATGTTGTGTGATGACAAGATGGAGGGGCAATTAAGCTCACTATTAGGATAATTGCTATGTTGCGTTTAATTAATTAAACATTTATTTGGGTACCAATTGTAGATGTTGAAGCCAACCATATGTGTTATAAATTTAAAGATGTACTGATACATGCCATTTTTGGGTAGTTATTTTTGGCAAATTCTTCAGTTTGCATTAATTGCTCTCTGACTTTCCTTTTTCCTCCTTGTATTCTTTAGCCCGCGAATCTTTTTTCCTAACTGGATTTACGATATGAATATTCGGTTGCTAAAAATGTGGGAGATACTGGTTACAAGATTGACACTAGATAATATGTCGACCTTCGACCAATAACAGGTTCAAGATCGCACCGATGAGCGGAAAATCGCTCGCTAGAAGGACCATTAAATTTCAATAATGTAACTATCACTTCTCCCATTTGGGCTATTAGCACCCAGGAATTAGCACCCATCTGAATGAAAGTTGTCAACATGCAAGTAAAGTACGATCGACTGAGTATGCAATCAGCAAAGGGAAACAAAACATCTGAGCAAACAAACAATCAACAAACAATCAACACGCAATCAACAAAAGCCGAAATAATTTTGCAGCAATACACGTTTATTAGTATGATGTGCTTTTCAAAAAGCAAAAAAAAGCGTTTTGAGTACAGGAGTCTAGAACATATACTAAACTGAGTTCCTTGACCATGTTTAACAACTGAACATTTCTGATAGAAACTATTAAGGATTCTGTAGAAAAGGCTGTATATATTCTTACAGAAAATTCTATGCAATGACATTAATCCATCCCTAATTCTATAGGATCCTTCAGAAGAACAGAAATATCTTTAAAGATTTTCTTTGAAATTTTGGCCCGAATCCTCCAGCATGTTTCCGAAAAATCCCTTGGGATGCTTTAGAAAGATTTATAGGATTTATATTACATAGGATCTTCTAGAAAATACTATAGTATAAGACTTAAAATATCGTGGAAAATCCTATTGGACTTTCTGAAGAATGTTCGCTTTTGTTAAATATTGTTGTATTTGACATATTTACATTATTTATTAACATATGTTAGTGGGGCGCAAGATTTGATAACTGTTTCGTCATGCCATATATCATCAAACGTGTCATCATGTATCATTCAACTGAATTAGATGTAGGGTGTAGCTGTACAATAACATCACATGCAATGATTTAACTATCTGAGAATATAGAAATCAACCAAATTTCCAAAGATGAAACTATTATATTTTAAAACAACTTGAACTCGCGGGTTAGTATGTCACGTCCAAAATTCTGTTTACGAAACGAAGCCATACCGTGATATAAACTTACATTCCCGAATAATACAAAATAAGTTTCCAGAAAAGGAATGCTTTGAACACCCAGAAATGAACAAAAGCATCACCAACTTACTTATATAATGCGCTCTGAGAAATCAGAATTGATCAATAATACAAATATATTATATTCATAGCTAACAATGGTACACATTAACAAGAAAAAGAACGCTTTGGGTAACCGAATTCGTAAACCATTACGAACATGCTTGTATCCATGACTAGAATTGACCTATTAACTTATGATGAGTGTAAACATTAATGTATTCATGTATAATATATAGGAAAATTATCCACTTCTGTCCATAACATGACAGAGATAAACTTGCTTCAAGACAATAAGGAACATCTATGGGTCATGAGGCGACATATCGATGTCTAGCAGTTGCATGAATTTGAAAGCTATGCTATACAGATAAATATACGTTTTACAAACATATATCAACCACCAAAACACAGGTTATAGTTTGTGAAATCAATTTCTTCTTCTTTAAAAAGAAAAAGAAAATGAAACAAAAATACTATGCTCTTTTATGCTGTGCATTGTCATCAGTTGTAGTGACTTAATATGTTGTTGATTGAGAAACCACCGACCTATCGTGCATTCCTGATGGTTGTTTTGCTCTTCTGTACTACAATACATCCGTCCAATTCTTAAACACAGAATGAAATAAACAGTGGTGGTACGGGTGACGCGCTATTTTAGACGTTTTTAGAGGTTATTCTCGAGTACTTTCCAAGATAATGAACTTTTGGGATGAAACTTGGCATGATCAGTCATCTGCTACTCAGAACCAATCTTTGACGTATATCCATGTTTACCGCTTCTTCCAGCTTCGCGTTGAAAGTATTGAGAGATAAACAGAATGAGCATGTCGACAGTACCAGCGAGGGTGCTATTTTGGACACTTCGGAATCAACTGGCGTTATTTTTTTAACTCCGGCTACAATTGATTGGAGAAGTCACGAACTAATACTGTTTATATCATTGGCATGTGTTAAACAGTAAACATTTCAGCTACCCCACGGCGCCAAAACAAACCAACAAGTGCCATTGACAATGCATGAAGGATAGGGGCACCCTTGTGGCAAAATTCCATGTGCATTTTAGGTCACGTAGTGGCAATTACCAGATTCATAGAATTGAAGAAGAGTAATTCTTTGATAAATGCATTGTATTTTAAAGTGATCGTAAACCCTCAAATAAAGTTTCCATCAAATGAAAGACCATTGCAAACAGTGTGGGAAAATAGTTTAATTCTTTACGATTTCATTACACAGAGTTAACTACAATTAAAGCATGGTATTCTATGGTGGTCTGTTGCAATCATATCTAGGTCCAGTGACGTCACACTACCTTAATACATATATTTCAAAGTTTGTATGCACTTTTCAGTGCTTGATCCAAGCTTAAAGTGTGTATACTTTTGAGTTTCAGCACAGACTCACTGTTCCAATGTGCATGTTTCACTAAAATCTGGGAGATGGTGACTCATGAGTGTCAAGTTAATTTGAATCTTGCATTTAATTTCCCAGATTTTGGAATATGCACATTGGAACAGTGAATCTGTGTTGAAAGACAAAGTATGCATATCTTAAGCTTGAATCAAGCATTGAAAAGTGCATACAAAGTTTGAAATATATGTATTAAGGCAGTGTGACGTCACTGGACCTAAATATGATTGCAGCAGACCACCATAGAATACCATGCTTTAATTGCAGTTTACTCTGTGTAATAAAATCGTAAAAAATTAAAATAAATATTTTCCGACTTTGTTCGCAATGGTCTTTCATTTGATGGAAACTTTACTTGAGGGTTTACGATCACTTTAAACACATTTGGTACATTTGGGTGCTCAAATAGAATTCGCCAAAATTTAAGGTGAACAGTTGATTTTTATCAAAGGTGATTTTTCGACAGACGGCTGAAATTCGAACACTGATGATTTTCAACTTCCTATTCAAACATGTGTACAGTAGACCATATCCATGAAAGCGATGCGTGTAACAACAGGGAGTGTCACAAAAAGCACCCATCCAAAATAGCACTGTCACTCGTACATAGTGGAGAAAATAATTTAGTAATCGTCTTTGTTCCACACAACAATTCATCACGAATAGTTTTCTTCACATTTCATCCATTCATACAATAATGAGGCATCATCGAAATTCGGCTAATGGTATTTTCGTTTCCTACCCACAATCGAGAGAGCCGAGATACAGGTTCATGAATTCATCGAAATTCAGCTAATTGATTGATGGACTGCCGTGGTCCATTATTTCGTTTCCGAGCCGACAATCGTCCGAAACAGTTTTTCACTATGTCAAATTGATGACGTCTATATATCTGCACGCCTGTACAGATTTAGCCATCACAATATCCTTGTGGCAGTTCTCAAAATGCCGCATCAGTCTTCTGAGGATATTGACACGCAACGGACAGTATCTGCACTTATATTGTTGCATATTCGATGGGTCTTTCTCGTAATCTTTACCTTGTTCCATGAGGTCCTCGGTTCGCGTCTCCTGGTATGGAGGCTGTGAGTTATTGTTATCCGTCATCCATGGATTAATCAGAGTTGGAGAGGAAGCTAGCCGAGGAAATGTAGCTGGACTCGGTAGGAGATACGGCCTTGGTGAAGGAATTGTCTGATTGGATCTGGTGCTTACTGGCACACTGTTTTTCATGCGAGTAAGTGGCGGTGACGAGATGTTGATTGGATATTCTGTGTGGGGAGTCAAATCAGTGGATTGACTGAAAGAATCTGGAAGGTTATCTGGTAAAACAGATATGTTGTTGTCTTCCGAATCGTTTGTTCCACCTGTTAGATGATTCCGACAATGTTCCTGCAAGGCGTCAGGTTCCCCGGTGCGGAAAAAACACAAGACACACGAATATGGTCTCTGGGAAAAGTCATCGAAATTTGTCACAAGCGCAATGGTGTTTTCTGGCACATTAAGAGACCTTGCATCGGGTGACAATTTCTGTGGTGGTTCCTCATACTCTGGATGTGTTGTATTTTTCTCGATGTGTGAAAACTTACTACTCATTGTTCGCCTCTTTGTAGGGGCACCCGGAGAGTCATTCCTTGGTCTTGGTTGTCCACATGTTTTCGTTGTCTTGTTATTCGGAGAAATCCTTTCTCGTTTTTCAGACTTTTTAAATAAATTTTCGTTGCAAAAATGAGAAAACGAGTTTTGATCATCGAAGTATTCTGTGTCATCCTCAGTTGAATAATTGCAAGGTTCGTAGACATTCGCCACATGTGCATTGTCAACCCAGGAGAGACCTTCTGCTTGAGTCGCCAAATGTTCTCCAAAATCCTCATTTTCTGCAGATGTAGGCTGGCCGTATTCGCCACTTTCACAACTGCCATCTGCCTCCAGTTTCGTCGAATCGTTAAAATTCTCCCTGTTATCAAATGTCTCCGTTGTAGTCAAGTTCGAACAGTGTTCTCTCCTCATGTGGGCTTGAAGGTACCAGTTCTTTGAGAACGGGCGTCTGCACACTTTGCAATATACCGATCGTGGATTTCGGTGAACTCCTCTGTGTTTCCTGAATCCCCGTTCACCCCTGGTGACGTAAGGGCATTCTGGGCATTCGAACTCACAAGGATAGGTTTTTTGCTTTCGCGGTCCGGTCTTCTGTCTGTTTGGTGAGTTTGGCCAAGAGTGACCACCATGAGAGGAGGATCCTTTTTCAACCCTCTTACGTTTATCCACGTCTCTAGATCTTGGTTTGAAGCCTTTAGCATGTGATTTCCCGAAATTTCTTTCGACCTCATCTTCCTCTTCATCGCTCTCATCGACGTCGTAATCCACAGGGATATAATCTGGATCTTTGGACTTCTCCTGCTCCTCAGTAAATTCAGCGTCGGAAGTTCTTATTTCTCCCTCGACATCACGTTGATGGGATGTAGTTATATCAGCCTGTGGCAAAGTCAAGCCTGCCGCACCATTCTCTGCTGATCCCATTTTCTCAAAAATATCTGAAATTAGTTCATTGCTTCCGGAACCTGGCACAAGACAGTTTGGAGATATTGGTCGTGAGGTGGGTGCAAGTAACTGGCCTACTGACAATTGTGGACGAATCTGTGGTTTAACAACCTCGTGTACAGTCATTTCTTCTGAGTTGTCAGACTCGTCACTTGATTCGCTGTAAACTTCTATCTCGGGATCTGGGTGCTGATGGGTTGACATTTCCGTGATGGGATGCCGTAGACCTTCATGAGGTGGCTTTGTTTGCACCTGACGGAGGATCGATCGTACCTGTTTTTCTCTGGCTGGAAAGAACGGCCCCTCCTGGGTTTGACTGGACAGCCCTATTCTGGGTGGTTGGGACAGTGGTGTCTTCGATCGATAGGATAAACCCAGCCTTTGTGTTTCACGATGATCCGTGCTAAACTCTGGTCTTTCAACTGAAGGGGAAAAACCAGAAACAGATTTGTGAGCCTTGTTTGTGTGTAAAAAGTGGAGGGAGCGTGGGTAGAATATTAAAAAGAAATATTCCGATTTCAGGCATTTGTCTATAATTTATTGGCAAAAACGTCATCCAATAGAAATCGATCTAGATCGTCAAGTTTATGGCTCATTAAAACAATGATGTAATATACTGTAAACACACCAATAATACGGTATCCCTGTGAGAGGTCACCTTTGGCGTAATGTTACTCTTTCCTGTTTATTAATTGTAGCACCTGGTAAGGGTCGGCGCGCTGAAAGTTCATATCTCGAGGTGTATTGGCTCCGACGAAGGATACTTCAAATTATTCAATTGAACTTTAGTCCTTGACCTAAAATTTCTCAGCATTAAACTCATAAGTCAAATTATTTAAAACACCAACAGCTATGCTCACCTGGGCTGTTCTCTTTTAACGGCGTTCCTTTCTTCAGTGGACGATTGTTGAAGAGGATGGACTCATTCATCTCATTCGATCGGTTTGCTGTAGGCTGCCACTGTCTCACTATGTTTGCTGGCAAACCATCGACAATTTGTTTAATCTGCTCATCGAGATCACCCGCATTTATGCGCTCAACGTTCCAGTCGACACAATTCATGGTTATTTATCTAAATTTTATCAAGCGACACCCAAATGATGTGACCGTTACAAGTTTACCATCCTATCTGAATATATATAGTTTTCTTCCACTATAAATTAATCAAATGATATTTTCCCAGCTGTTGAAGTACTTCGCCCCAGTTTTGGATTTCCTGACACCAGAGAGGTGAAAGTTTAGCCAGCTTTTGTCATAATATGCCAGTCACTGAACTAGCTGCAGTAAAACCCCACAGTGGCCTCACATTTGTAAAGGTCATCATATATATAGCCAAAGTTTTTAAGCTGTTTGTTATAATTGTAAGTATTCCACTTACACTCTGGACAGGAATGGAATACAGCGCTGCAGGCATCATTAAATACTTAATTGTCTTGATATAAATATATATTATGACTGATGGAGTTTTGAAGCTAATGCTGTCTTATCACATTCACTAGTCAGTCGTCCGCGTCAAAGTGACCCCTAATACGAAAGCAGAACTCATTCAATCAAACTTGAACGAACAGATAGGCTACATGTTATTATGTTATTGTGTGAGCACTGGGTTTCATGACATCCATGAAGGATGTTCCGTCATAGCAAAACTATGAATGCTTTATCCAAAGTCAATCAATTATTTCTATGTCAAATGTTTGTTAAGAAACCAAGTTTTTGCAGAATCGACAGGCACCACAAGCTGGCAGACACAGTGACATACATCAAATTCAGTACGATTCGTCTTTCTCGTTGATTTCAGATGTATCTGAAAATGTAATTTTCGACTTCCATATAAACATGATTTTTCCTTGTCACATAGGAAACGAATCACGAAGTTTTGAACCATCTCATTAATTGAACGTAACATATCAAGGGTGGTGAAGAAAGATACCGGCATACTAATAAGATACCGGCATACTAATAAGATACCGGCATACTAATAAGATACCGGCATACTAATAAGATACCGGCATACTAATGAGATAACGGCATACTAATAAGATAACGGCATACTAATAAGATACCGGCATACTAATAAGATACCGGCATACTAATAAGAAGTCAAACAGATCCCACAGATACATATACTGAATGCATAATTCCAAAAAAGAAAAACACCACAAGAATCCAAACCGATCGGTTTATGTGGTTTGTATCCCAGCCACGCCTTTAGTGCGATTGTTCATGTGTACATGATGAATGGCGTGACCACACGGCCGCTAGCCTTGGCTTGATTGATTTTAGACACAAATACATAACCTGGAACTGTAGGTCTATGCCACAGAGACAACAGGAGTCCAAATCATTAGAATGAATAGGATTTTCTTTACCATAAGTCTGAGATATACCTGAAATTTCACCATAACCTACTTGTACTTCCCTGAATTGAAGTTATTATACGCATCATAACAATAGTCGCGGAGAAAATGCCGATGGCTGACATTAGCATGACGGGCGAGCGGACAACGTGGAAGAGCACTTTACGACCCGTTTGGCTACGGATATGTGAAAAGAGTGTCAAAGAACACTATCTAAAAACACTGTTAAGAAGTGTAAGCGTAAATATACTACATGGTTAATTATGTAAGTGGGTAAAACTTTCACTTCATGCATACATTTAAAAATAAGAAAATAAATATTCCTTTGACTATGCCAAGTTCGACACATTTGCATGGTTTCTTTTCACAAATGTAAATTTCTTGTGGCAGAACGCCTTTATCACTCTCCGGTCACACAGTTCATCATGTTCCAACAGGGCTTTTACATCAACGCTTTGAAATACTTGCATCTAATACCGCTCAACCCGGTGCTAGGGGCCGTGTGGTTCATCTATCACCCTTTTAACGTTGCGTTTAATTTTCGTCTGTATACGGTGAAATTCTGCTGCAGTAAATTTCGTCCCCAAGGCTTGCCGTTTGTACAATTACAACACATATAAGGGAAGTGGGAAAGGGTGCGTCGATGCATACTGACAGAGCCACATGACCTCACAGTATAGTCTTCCGGTCAACCTATTCTAAAGCACATACCAAGAATCTAACGATTCGTGATATGTGTTGTATCTCATGTACGCTTTTATTGTACCTGTTCATGTGGCAACTTGGATGATATGACCACACGGCCCCTAGCACCGGCATAAGCGATATTAAAAACAAATCTAAAGATCTATGATGGAAATGCTCTGGCAACTCGTATATTGGTAATTGGTGAGCTGTTTCGCGGTGACAACTCGTACACTGAGGATTGGTGAGCTGTATCGTCGTCAGATGAAAACGACACCATTCAACACAAAAGACTAGTCAAATCTTGCAGTTTTGTGACTTTTTAACATGACGGAGAATGAAGCGCTTGGTGAGCGTCGGACCTCACATGTATTTGTTCTGAAAACGAACTTGCATTCATATCTGAAGGTCACATAGTTCATCATTTTTCAACAGATGACTTGATAGGACCATTACATCATCGCTATGGAATATGTGTATTACTCAAACCGGTGCTAGGGGCCGTGTGGTCATTTCATCCAATATGTCCACATGAACAGCTACAATAAAAGCGTGGCTTGGATAAAAATCATCACAGGGATCAATTTTGATTATTGTGATGTTTTTAAAATGCGGGGTGGGGTCATATGGCTTCCTGTTGATTTATGGCTCTCCTATCCGATTTACCGTATTTACCCATTTGTGAATAAAAAACATGTTCAAGCGAAGTTGGGATATATATATGCAAAAGACTATCGAATTGAATGACAGTATATTCTGCATCCATATGCAATACAATTAGACATAGTTCACACATGTAAAATCAGTCCGTTCCACTGTGAAATTGGTCATGTTAAATAGCTTACTCGTACAACTGTTATATATTTGTGGGATATTAGGCATAAACTGCCGAAGTATTATTAAGAGTTATTTAGCTTTACTGTAGACTCACTCTAGAGGTGGGGCCAATAGTTCACTTATGTGTTGTATTTCACTAAAATGTTTGGAAAGTTTAAAAGCAACTCGCGGGTCGAATTCGAGTATGTGCACCGGATTAACACTTCCTATCTGGCAGCTATATGGCGAATAACAGTAAACTCTTGATGTCAATATCTCAACAGTAAACACCGTTCCTTTACCGAATACACTTGTACCATATAAAACTGAGATTGCTGGTTTTGTGAACTTTGTTCATCATCTTTCAATTGAAATTCCATTAATGATAGCTGGCAGAGTCATATGATATTCACATTGTCTTTCTTCTCTCGACTTAGTGGATTTCTCTTCAATTTGACAAGGATAACTATTGACTCATGTAGCCTATAGATGTCACAGGATAACTATTGACTCATGTAGCCTATAGATGTCACAGCCCAACAACTAGAAAACCAAGTTCTATATTTTATCCAACATGATGGGATTAATATGTGTCGCTGTGTCATTAACAACGATTGTTTGTGAGTGGAAACGTTAGTGAGAGATCATATGTTAGGTATCAATTTCAGTAATATCCCAAACGTATGGCAAAGAAGAAACCTATTGAGGTGGAAAGGCCAAGATCATCGTGGACCAATAATCAGGAAATCACTGTATTTTGTGCACGTAAGACGGTGCATTTGGGCAATACGGTTTTGTCGGGTAGCAATATTGAGATCAGAAGGTCAGGGGCATTGACCTGGAGTTAGATTTAGAAAGGATGTGACGCGTTTATAGGAAAATAAAGTTAAATGAAGTAAGGCATGCGACTGAGTCACTCTGGCTGCCATATTGGATTCACGCGTGATGTTTTGTGTCATTCGGATACTATACAAAACTCAATATGATTAGTTGTATCAAGATGTCATGAACTTTGTTGTGCGGAAAATACCCCCTCCCCCCAGGCCAGGTAGTGTTAACGTCCATTCATGAGGACAGTTGTTGTGTCCATCATTCCCGACGCCGGTTATATTTTTACATGTCTGTAAACAAGATGTCAGTTCATAATTCGAATGAATCGGGGAAATTGCCCATATATTTGTCAGTCCGTATAAGTAACTGAAATATTGATTGATTGGAACATTTGTACCTGTACAAATGAATGAATCTACCTTTGAATGTTTAAAATATAGCATTTTTATGTTTGAACTGGTGATTTTTGTTATTATTTGAACTAAAACAGCAATAATTATCCCAATAACTTGATAAAGGGATGCGTTTCATTGTGACATATTCAACAAAATATCAAGCTATACGGTCTTATCTTCCCAATGTTGCCAAAGGGCAACAATTCCCAGTTGCCATGGCAATAGATATATCGAATAAATAAAACCAAAATAATTTCTATGCCCCAAACCTATATCAACTACCCGAAATATCAGATTTTTCCTACATCTGCATCTGGGTTCAGGAAAGAAAGGGTTAATGTCACATTCAAAGTTGTTTCACTCATATGGTGACGATCAGTATGGTTGGCATGATATTTCAGTGGGACAGCACTATAAAATGGCGGCATTAGATCTGCTCTGTTACAAGTAGGTGCCCCTGCCCCTCCCCCTCCCCTCCCTTCCCTTCCCCGTCGTGATATAGCTGAAAAAATGTTGAAAGCGACATTAAACCCTATTCACTCACTCACTCACTTGGTTGGTGGAGGAAACCGGAGTACCCGGAAAGAATCACCGCCCCTCGGCAAGACGGTAACTGACAAACTTTAACACATGCACTAACTGGGCTTATGAGTAGACATAACTCACAATACATTAAATAGCAAATGTGGCATTTGTCCTAGTAACCTCAAATCGATAGACCGAAAAGTATTTCCCAATTCCCTTCGCGAGTTTGAGGCATAGGCCTACTTGAAATCTGATCATAATTCACATTTAGGAGTTATGACAGTAACTACCCAATTTCAACAATTTTTTCACATTATCTTGCAGGGTGACCTTTACCTTTATCTGACCTTTTAACCTCAATTAAACAGGGTTATTCTCTGCCAAATTTGCCAGACAGGGATAAACTTTTGAACCAATTCTAGACTTGGAGCAGGAGATTTTTCATTTTCACAGGCTCTCTGGCTTGAGTGAACTTGAGCTTTGAGCTTCTTTGTTCTTCTTTGCCTCTGTATAGCCGATGTTTCGTATCAATTCATAAACTGGAACTTGAGACTGTTGACTCAACAACAGAGTCTGACTCTGTTTTGCAGAGATTCTAGCCCAAGTGAACTTGACCTTCGACCTAGTGACCTCAAAATCCATAGGCCATTAGCTATTCTCCAGTTTCATCCGCAGTTAAAATTTGGAGTGAATTAAATCAATAGTTATCGGGTTATTGTGTTAACTGGGAAACGTGACATAGGCTACCCACACACAGAGTGATTCTATATCCCTCGACGAGGGTCCGGCCGGGGATAATTAATTTCACTCCTCGTATCACTACCTAACTTAAATGTCCACTGACTAACGGAACCTTCTTTAAGATACTGGCTGAATGAAGGATCACTGAAATAATTCTGCAGAATCCGCGCGAGAGAGAGAGAGAGAGAGAGGGAGAGAGAGAGAGAGAGAGAGGGAGGGAGGGAGAGAGAGAGAGAGAGAGAGAGTATGGTAGCTTTTCGACACGATCTAAAGTATATACGCAAAAGTAGGCAATAGTATATCCAGTAAGCAACTAATATACTGATGCCAATCGGAACTTCACTTAACCTCGACCTCGTCAAACCCGGATCAGTCCAATACAAATCTACGTGTATTCATAATCATCGTATTAAGGGTAACATGTTGACATGACTCACGCGGATTCATAAAACCAAGCCCGCATGTGGTATTGTGTAGGATATAACTGCAGATTACAAGCGTCTGGTCGGCCATTCATAATTCAGCCGCCGTCCATTAGAGAATATCCGCGTCCATAATCAAAAGACCTATTCCATATTCCATATAACAGTATTTGCACCAAATTCAAAAAGACAATCATAGTATACATAAACATAGGCTTGTTTCCTGCAAGAGAGAGGTCATGCTTTGATTGTGACTGTTCATATGAATACCATGAGGATCTTGAAGTACATGGGTTCATACGGCCCCTAGCCCCGGGTTAAGCGGAATTAGAAATTAGATATAATACTCTTTGTAAGTCCTTTTATGATACAATATATTCAACCTGGGACATCTCATCGACGGCTCTAGATATTAAAAAACATTGTGGTTTAGTCAGTTTGGATAAAGACAACAAAGAGAGATCTAGTTTCTTGGATGGACTCCCAAGAGTGACTACCCTCCGTTGCAGATCGTATACATATGAAGCGTGCCTTAGCTGTAGTTACCAGCGAAGGCACTAAATTACTCATCGTCATGTTACCAGATCCATGATCCTTGTATTACAAGATTTTTATTCTTATATTGTCATGAGCGATATAAAAAAAAATACAAAGAACATCTTGGTATGGGAATGTAGTTCGCACTCAGACAGCAGAGATGCAGCGGTCAATTTGAAACTCAAAACAAATGTTTGAGCAAGGGAGTGTGTGTGTGTAAGGGGGGGGGTGTGTGGATCCTTTCTAATTACATAATAAACGCATGATGGGGATTCCTGATGAAATGAGCCTGGCAAAATATTCACATTAAGAAACATTTTGACAAGTTCCCCTCTCCCTCATTCAACTTGTTTCACACTGAAATATATACATATATATATACTGCTATGCCAGCGATGCTACTGTACACAGAATAGTGTTGTAAAGAAGGAAGCTGAAGAAATAACCAAATACTGTACATATGTGTGTTGTGACTTTTAAATGTTTAATATCAATAAAAATATGAATCTTGAATGGAAGAGTTACCAACAAATTCGGTATTTTAAAACAAATAAATATTTGATAAACCCAGACTAGAACTTTAGTATACCGATATCAACATATTCGCTTATTATTGAGGCTCATTAAAAGTAATTTTTTATCATCACCGGATGCTTCTCAATTTTCTCACAGCCTCAACATTTTGTGTAAAACACAATTTTATTCAGGCTACATGTGTCAACAACTATATATATCAACAAGTGAGAAATGACTACATTGTAGTCAAAACCTGCGGCAGTGGCAATAATACAGTGAAAGACATATTAACTGAGGTAGTGGTAATTGTAGAAAAAAGCGCCATCTGCCAGTGTTTTCATGCCAAGGGAAGTAAGTTTCAACTTCTAACTCACAATTGAAGGAATTGCGTAATAGGGCTGATACCATATATATGTATATTCACTTTCTCAGTTCAAAATCGGTCCGTGCCGTGCATACTGAATTGACAGACAAAGTCACAATGATCGCTTTGACAGTGTCTTGGTACAAGTATCGTTTCAAAACATTCGCTTCAGCTGTTGATCAAAAAGGCTTTCAAATATTTGGAAATCCAACAAATTTCAAGGATTTAGTCATAGCGCAAAAATCTACGCTCTTCAGTCTCCCTTCTCGCTCACTTTGCCGTACAAAATGGAAAATTTATATTTCCTTCAAATTGAGGCCTGTGACCGTTTTGATATTCGATTAGAATAATTAATCAAGTTTCTGCATTTATGTGTGTTATCATGTGCAAACTAAATACTCTGACACTCTTTTCCATGCATGCAGCAAGTCACGGTTTGCTTCTTCTTATAAATGATTACCTATTCCATTATTAGGAGATATCATCTCATCTGACATGTTCGGTCAAGCCTTTTCGAGAGTTGCTAATTTTATTCATTTCACTTTTTAAATTCAAATTCTGCAAATAAGAAACATTTCTTGTCAGTATTTATGGATATCTCCCTATACTCAATTCGCGAATATGTTTGTCACTAGGGCATTTCGAAGGTGATTTGAGTGCAAAATTTCAGGGCTAAACAAGGTATGTGTGTAAGAGAATGATATCGAGTTCTCGTTATTATCTTTTGGTACATCAAATTATTGCATTAGCGAAAACGATTGCCAAGTTAAAGTCAATATGAAATATCCTAGCTTTTGACAACGAGGTCAACTAGATCGCTTTTATGATCAGTATGTGCTAATATATGACGTAATTCCATTCGTAAAACTGATTGACAAAGTAACGTAAATTGTGTAGAACCAGTAAATTCTAGCAGAGATGGGCTCTGACTTGAGAGAATGATGTCAAATGCAATATGTTTCTGCCTATTGTCTGCTGATACACGTACGTATTAAATTTACGGGATTAATGCTAATCTAAAGGGATTCTGTGTACCGAAGAGGACGGGAGCATCAATACCAGCGAAGCAAGGCCCTGGCTTTCGAGAATGAGTACAGAGAGGCTGTGTTCCGAAAGAGGATCATTCAAGATAGATATGTGCCAAATTTCATGCTTGTAACCGAAAGTGCACAATATAACTTCACAACTCGCGATGATCGCGCACAGTGTTGTCTGACTCATTAAATACTAAATAGTCATTTCTGTATTATAAAACCAGTTGCGCATACAGTTAGTTTTAAGTATTATCAATGAGTCGATATAGCTAAGACAGTAAGTGCAACCCCAGGCATTGGAAGGTCATTGTTTCGATTCCCACAGAGGGTTAAATTATTCTCCCTTTCAAAACATATTTCCATATATGCGAATTGTTTGGGGATAAAGTTAAACATGATACCAAATTGTCATTTCTATAAGTTAAACATCGTTATTCGGTGAAAGTTGGTGAGTTGTTCCCCTTACTTCTGAAACGTAATTGTTGCGTTTGTTTTTATGATGCATGGTCTATAATTTGATACCAAATATTATTCAATATTAATCATAATGACAATGCGCTACTTGTCTACTTTTTCGCCAATTTGTGAATTATCTAGATAAAATGATTACTAGAAGTAGTGAACTTATTTTTCTACTTACTAAGACAGTCGCCTGTGACTGTATGCAAATTAGCTGAACCACTGACAAGGTTGCGGCTCATCTTCCTTGGTATATAAGCAATTCAAGGATCTTAAATTGTACATACGTATACGTATACATACTGTTCAGTGATAATGGTAATATCTGATGACAATGAATGATGTGTCGATCGACAGCTTTTAAGCGACTCAAGTTTCCTATGTCTTGACGTAAGAAAATTGAAGTCTGAACGGAAATCAACGAAGCAATAATTCATTCCACCGAATATAGTTGCAAATGAATTCAGACGTGCCTGGAGACAGGGTTGTCATGTGAGATCGGAGGTTGAAAGAAAAGATGTGGCAGAGATCACACTCCCTTAGCGCATGCGTATTTCAACAAGCGCTGAATGAGCGCAAAGACCTCCGTCGAGGCAACAGGCTCAGTAGGGGAATAGTACACCAAGGAATAACATAGGGCCGGATGCCAAGCTCAATTTTGCATTTGTTGACGTGAACTTCACCAATGGTAATTAACGTGAGGTTCCCCACTAGCATGTCCAGCTAGGATGTGGAAGTCACTTTTCCCGCAAATAATATTTCTTTGATTTCACGTGCTTGAAATATTGGGGTATGGAATAGAGTATATTGATGGAAAACCTGGAATACTGCTTGAGACATTAGGCCACTTCCCACCCACACCTCCCCATGAGAGGACACCCCCACCCAAATCAACACGTTAGCGGCAGAAATGAGACCCTGTGTGCCTAGTTTTACCAACTTGCTTGTGATTTTATGCTATAGGCCCTACACATCAACACTTCATATTACATTCTGTTACCAGTAGGCTCCCCTTCGCCTCCCCCTCCCATCCCTTCCCTTCCCCGTCGTGATATAGCTGAAAAAATGTTGAAAGCGACGTTAAACCCTATTCACTCACTCACTCACTTCATATTTTGTACGTGTACAGTATAGCATCCTCTTTGACAGAATCCTCTACAAAACACATCTGATTTTACCGACACTTCGTTCTGATCTGTCTCAGCGTCATGTGTGGATTCAATGGGCTCGGAATAATTTTGCATACTGGTGGTTACAGGTCACCTTCACCATAATGTATCAATTACCATGGACTTGTACATGTATCACATTCATATTGAATGGTGATGGCTGATGAGAATATTGCCAATATGGAACAAATGGCTGGATTCCAGCGAATAAAAAGTTCATGTTAATCATAAACAACATACAGTTAATAATACTATCAAATAATTATGTATATTCCTTGTCGACATCAATATAATACAGACAATATTATGACTGAATCAGGGTAACAGATATCCAAAGGTATATATGTCTACACTAAACTGAAGGAGATCCATGATGCGTATTATATTATGTTGTAAAACTTCACTTGCTATTCTCGATTATGTTGCTTATTGTGAAAATAAATGAAGTTATGAAAATAAATTTAGTATGATTGCCCAGTATCCTCAAATTAGAAATATCTTCAGCAGCTAAAGTTAAGCCAATCATAACAATATATAACACCATGGTACTCAGGAAATGAAGTCTTCGTTTCTAGAAGCTAAATCATTTCTGACACATTCAAGTCCTCATCTGGTCAAGGGAGATAATTTTGTAAAAAAAAAACAAAAAAAAACAAGTATAGATCCACACTGGCGCAGACCAGAAAGTTGTATGACCTTTGATGATATTTGTGGAGCATGCTGCAGGACTTCAACTTTCATGAATCTGATATTATCCACACAACCCATTCTACATGATATCTTTGCCATAGCACCGATAAACTAGATCCCTTCATTTATGTGGTCTAGATCCAGGAGCTATTGGGGGCTGCAGGTTTTGTAAAAGTTAGATCCAATTATTCTGAGAGAAGGAATGAAGTCCGGCATGGTTGTTTTGAGGTAAAACTGGGCATCCTTGAAAATGTCTGACCGATTGACACATGTATCACTCTGCCGGTCATCATTACATGCGTAATGTTTATTTCCTGAAGAATCGGAGGGGGGTTGTGGCCAATCGCTGACTCTGATGCTTATGTGCTTCATGACCTACGTGACAGGTTTATGGACTTTACAACATGTTGGCAGAAGATTATTGTATCTTACATCAAGTTTATGGCTGGAACTATGAAATAAATTTAAAGGTAAACATATGCCAAAGCATTGTACATGTATATGTGCTATGTCGCTGTAAATTGCAGGATTAGTGGTCTGTGGACTGGGCAGGGGCACATGTCTGCATAAGTTTTTCAGTGCTCTCCAGGTAAATGCCATGACTGGAAATATGAAATTAATTTAATTTAAATTTAATTTGTTTGTGTTGAAGTTTCGCACAATTTGGATTTCACGGACTACGTGACAGGTTTATCATGTACGACACATGTTGGCGGAACTTTATTGATTGTTTTCCAGTCCGAAACAGGCAGGAAAATATGAATTCGCAGAAAAAAGCAAACCTGCATTTTACATAACAAAGACATAAATTTGGTACATGTGCTGCGCGTTGATAAATCGCACAATTTTGATTTGGCAGACTACGTGAAAGTCTTATGGACTACGGGACATGTTGGCGGAAGTTTTCCAATGCATTCCCAGTCCCAAGCAAGGAAGGAAATATGAATTTGACCCAAAAATCAACATGACTATTACACAAAAATGCTACAATATTGTACATGTTGTTTGCGTTGAATTTTTGCACAATTTGGATTTCAAGGACTACGTGACAGGTTTATCATCTACACCACATGTTATCAAAACTTTGCTAATGGTTTTTTTAATCTGAAACAGACAGGGAAACATGAATTTGCGGAAAAAAGCAAACCTGCATTTTACATAATAAATACATGAATTTGGTACATGTGCTGCGCGTTGATAAATCGCACAATTTTGATTTGGCAGACCACGTAAAAGTCTTATGGGCTACGGGACATGCTGGTGGAAGTTTTAATGCATTTCCAGTCTCAATCAAGCATGGAAATATAAATTTGACCCAAAAGTAAACATGAATTTTGAATAAAAACAAAGAAAAATAGCACATGTTGTTTGCGTTGAATTTTCCTACAATTTGGGTTTCACAGACTATGAGACAGGTTTGCCATCTACGTCATATATCAGTGGAAGATTACGGATACTTTTTCCGGGCCCAAACATGCAGCAAAATAAAAATAAACGAAAAATAAAACATGCATTTTACAGTTTTACACAACATTACAAGTATATGAACCACGCCCCCTTCGGTTATTGATTTAACGAGTAATTGGCTATAGTTCGATGGAACGAGACTATCTGCGTTAGAACATATGTCATAGAACATGTTCGCATAGATCTGGAGTAATGAAACACTCTTGGAAACAAGAAATGACACAAATGGAAATGGAAAACAACAACATGTCTTGGTTTGCGCGACATTGGTGACCTTCCCCACCGTAAATTTTATTTCGGGAAATAGAGCCTAATAACGTGTTTGCTGGTGGAAAGGGAATATTTCCTGCCTCCTAGATTTTCACAAATGGTTCCAAAAGGTTTCAAAAAGTTTCGATTTGGAATGGAGTCTATCGGGGGAGAGAAGAAGCGAAAAGTCGCGTTGTCCGTCTCTCCAAGCTGGAGGGCCGCCATGTTCAATCTCTCGGTGGATGCAGGATAGAACCGGATAGCTCTGGTTTCGAGATTGAGGTGGAACCCGACTACAGAAGCAAGGCCCACTGCAATGCATTGCAATGGGGAACCCCATTATTTCAATTGTGTCCAAAGAAAAAGTGCAAGATTTCGTCGGGAACCATGACGATCCCTATTGGAAATACTATGAGTCGTGGGTTCCCCATATGACAATTATTTGGCGGGAGATTTCACGTTGCGTTCCTAGACCTCCGTCTGATCGACGGAGGTAAAAAGTCACAAGAAGTAGAACAACGCGAGCCTCTCGTAGATCGGCGCTTCGCAGGTAGCAATACATCAACTCATTTGTTTTCATGCCAGAACTTTCACATGGTATGCAAAAACTTATTCCGTATAATAATAAAATAAAAGACATGTCACTGTCAAACACCCTCACCAAAATAACCTTTCTCTTCTGCTATTAAGATATTTGGCTATGTTATAATCATAGCCAAATATAGGTAAACTACAATATTTCGAGGACTGTGTTAAGTGCATGGACGTTGCGACATGTGAAGGCAAAACTATGATGTTGTTTGTTTGGGGAACATAACCTTGCTACAGACCATGGGTCGGTAGGTTGATTTTTTATTTATTTTTTATTTTTTCGAACTTTTTCGTATTCACACAATATTGCTTCATGAGAGTAGAGATAGAGATGTGCTAAATACCATTTATATGGACCCTGCATTACAAACATGGAGTTTCCTGGTTTAGACACATAAAATTCCAACATAGACTGTTTCAGAAAAAGACATATTTCTTAGACGAATAAAAAAATAAAAACAGTTTTGGGTAGGGGCCTTTTTGGTGGGCAGGTAGTGTTCCCCAAACAAACAATATTTAACTTTGGCCCAATTTATTTTGCCGAGTTATATAGTATTTCTGAATCTGTCATGGCTGCTGTTTTTTGATACATCGATGAAACCAATTCATTTCAACGACATCTGCACAAGACATATTTATGGAAAGGATGTTGATAACAACTTTTTTTTTTATTTTACGTTGCAGTGTTCTACCTGGGAGAGAAAGAATGGCTGTCTGGTCTGGCTGAACATTGCATGACCATGGAGCCGTCGGGAAAAAACTCACATCATGCTGAAGCTATAAAGTTTACCTCAGCTATTCTTAACTTGGTGTTGAATGTGGGTTGTGCAAAATATTTGCTGAAGCGGGTTTCTTATTCGCGAGGGCTGGGGTTTTGGTATTGATAAATTACAAGCGTCTAGTCCGTCATTCATAATCCAGCCGTCGTCCATTAGAGAATATCCGCGTCCATAATCCAAAGACCTATTCCATTTCCATATAACAGTATTAGCACCAAATTCAAAAAGACAAAAGTATACATAAACATAGGCTTGTTTCCTGCAAGAGAGAAGCGGTCAACAGTTTTCAATGATGCCGGCAAGACATCATGATGTTCCAAAATATCAAATCCGTATCGCTGATCAGTATTCTTAATCCATAATATTCGTTATAGAGTCGTCATCTAAAAATGATGTACCTCAGTCACGCTTTGATTGTGACTGTTCATATGAGTACCATGAGGATCTTGAAGTACATGGGTTCATACGGCCCCTAGCCCCGGGTTAAGCGGAATTAGACACAAGTTACGAAACGTAGCGCCATAGATCTTGCACGCTACGTTCGTATTTTGCTATCAGCATGCGATATGTATCGCCAAATTTGAGAAACTTTGAGTGGAGGCGCTTGGTAGAATAGCCCTGTTTTATAAGTTTCTGCAACAGTGTTTTGTGACGTTGATTAAAATCATCACATTTAACACAGGATCTAGCAAATGCTACTAAGCGAGATATGTATACGCCATATGCAGGTCCCACTGGAATATTACTATCCAGAAAGGGATAGTTTACGATGTCGAAATTGTAATCATCTCTTTTGTCATAAAGTCGACGAGAGAGAATGCCCTTCATTTTTATAGAGATAGAGATCTAAATAAGATGTGCCTGTAGGGCTATCTGTAGTTTCCTTCAAATCCAGTGAAGGTGGATATATATCCTTCACTGCGTCATTTATATAGCGATTATCCACAGCGAGAAGATCGTCTATATAGCGTTTGGTGAATGAGAAGGAACGGGCTTTGAATGGATCGGTTTTTGAAAGCGCCTGCATATAGTCATATTCATAAGAGAACAGATACAGGTCAGCCAACAGGGGTGCACAATTAGTACCCATTGGAATACCTATATGCTGCTGATATATTGTGTTGCCAAATTTCACATAGATATTTTTAATGAGAAATTCAAGCAACTCTATAAACAAAGAAACATCCCATGAATGATATCTCTTGTATGTAGTCGAGCTAAAGAATGCTTTATGGCTTCCGACATTAATATATCTACGATCACTTTTCTTGAACACAGATACTATTAATGAACTTATACGGTCAATAAGGTCCTGATGAGGGATTGTAGTATAGAGAGTCGAGAAATCCCATGTGGATACATGTCTGTACGGTATGTGACCTTTAGCATCAAGTTCTTCCGTAAGACATTTTGAGTTTTTCAATATCCACATACATTCAACGCCAGAGTTCTTAGAAATAGTGGCGCAATACCTTTCCCAAAATGCTTTTACCTCCTGAAGGGCCCTCGTCAATAGGGTTGAAAGAAGCTTGGTGGTGCAGCTTCTAGAACCAGCTATGAATCTAGCTTTGTATGGTGATTTATGCATTTTGGGAGTCCAGTATATTTTTGGTATGTCGTTATGATTGGTTGGAAGACAAATACCTCTTTCCCTGAGAAACTTTTTGTGATTGTTAAATAAATCTTCCAGAGTAAATGCAGTTTGGGAGTAAGTAGACGTATTTGATGAAGATATGTCTACACTCAATTCTTTAACCAGCACCTGGTAATAGTAATATTTACATATGAATATTATATTATTCGGAGCTTTGTCTGCTGGGACTATGACGAATTTACTCTGGAGATTTGCTAGAACTTCTTGCGAATTGAGGTTTCTCAGTACTTGTTTTGCTAGGGGAAGAGAACTTCTGTCAATATGGCGGATTGTTTCAACGACCTTGCTCTTGGTGAGGTCCAGCCAATCAGCGAGTACTGTAGGTTCAACTTTTTCTCGCTTAGACCAATCAATAACGTACTGTTCTAATGCAGACAGGACTATCTTCTGGTCCGCCTTCAGATTTATTCTTCTTGGCTCTCTATATTTAGGTCCTTTCATCAGGAGTAATTTCAGATCCTTATCACTCACCACATCAAGGTCACCAGTCACAATATGTTTGCATGGTGTATAGATAAAGTTCGACGATTCACAATCACAACTATAGCCTCCTGACGTGTATAAGTTCCAGTCAAACTCCTTGACAGCATTGGAGTAATTGAATATTTTGGTGGCTATAGATTTAGTGTACTTATATGAAATGCAAGGAGGTTCTGTGAACTTAAAATAGTTTGGTACAGCGTTGCGTACCTCTGGATCATTCAGGATTCGAGGTAAATTAATGATGTCCAGTCCTTTATCTAAGTAGTTGAGTTTCAAGAAAAGCCGATCTTGAGAGGTTTCGATTATGTTCACTGGACGATACAACCGAAAATACGCTATATCTTGACATACTTTACTGATTTTTGATGGTATTATATTTCCTGAAGACGCAGATTGCTGTATATCTCTGGCTATTTGATTTAAAGCTCTCAGAGGTAACGCATACAGAACTGTACGTAAGCTATGTATACTATTGGGTGCGTTAGTTAAACCCACTAAGTAATTTAAAGTGATATGATCGTGAATCATCGAACTATTAAACCTTCGCCAACCATGGCTGCGTTGTCTCCGTTGATGGGGTTTAAATAGTTGGGTAATGTTGGATATATTTGAACGGCGGTTTGTAGCATTGCCGAACCCACTGACATTATCATTTAAACCAAACGGAAACACTGACCCAAGTTCTAGCATCCAGAATAATTCCCGCTCTCGGATTTTTCTCTCAAATCCAAAGGGGGAATCCTTAGTAGATGGATAGACGACGTCTATGATCTGAATACTAAAGTTATCCCAGCCATGGTCGGGTCCAGAAAAATGCCTACCTATAAGCAATTGCTTTTTCCTTACGGATTTTCTGTGACCGTTCACCCTAAGATGGAGTCTTTGGGTGGTCTTGCCAACATACTGTTGACCACACTTCTTACAGGAAACTAAGTAAATAGTTTGTAGTAGAACAACTAAGATCAACATACGAGTTAACAGAATATGAGTTACCAGTTAACGCGGAACTAAATGAAGCTGAAGTATTAAAGAGTGGACACGTGAGACATCCACGGTGTCCACACTAGAAATTTTGAAATTATTACATGTAGAATTCGGTGCTAAACAATCATCAAGCGCAATATTGCAAGGTTTGATGTCGTGGCCTTGCTTTGCTGTCAGAAATATATCTGTCATTTGGATTGAAAAAGGTCTTAGTGCATTTCGAACTATTAGAGACTCGGCCGAGAAACCTGCACTAAGGTTCCTCGGGTCTGTCTTCATATTTTTTTCTTTTAGTTGTGCTCATTATGTTTGTTGGGTGTGCAGGGGCCCGGCCTCGGGGACAACTTGTCCACCAGCAGAATCCAGGCATACACAGGTTAAAATTACAAGCGTCTAGTCCGTCATTCATAATCCAGCCGTCGTCCATTAGAGAATATCCGCGTCCATAATCCAAAGACCTATTCCATTTCCATATAACAGTATTAGCACCAAATTCAAAAAGACAAAAGTATACATAAACATAGGCTTGTTTCCTGCAGAATACCTTTCATGGGAGTATTCAGACAAGCTAACGACATCCCTGAAGTGATTACCGTTCACTGGCTTTTGAAGTTACTATTCTTGACATAGAAGTAATTTGGTGACTTACAATTTAAATTAATGTTATGATTGAACAATTTTGCTATGTTTTTACGTCTTTTAACACGTTGAAGGTGCATGGCATAGGGATGTTAAGGATGTCAAGGAAGTAACTACATATCTCTGAACTTCAGATGGAAATCTTATGATATTTCATCGGTCTTTGAAATTAAAATATTGCTGACATAGAAACAATTTGGTATTGATGTATTATTATATCTCACAGCTCAGTTGCATGCCATAGGCTTTGTTCAAATAAATGCTGCTGTTGTTTTGAGTGGAACATTTTGGTAACCTATCACATGAGTAGTAAGTTTTGTTAAATTTGCCGCCTCTAAAGTTACCATTGTTATATTATGGTAAATTACAATCTCCGAAGTTACTTACTATTGTTTCCATTGAAATTAATCAGTCCTTAATGTTACTATGGCTGACAGAAAAAAAAGCTACTTACAAGTGGAGAAAAATTAGTATTGTTCAGATTGGAAGAATTTGTTGAGCTACCACTACCAGTGCTTCAAGTTATTGACCTAGAAATAAGTTGATAGCCCACAATTTTTTATGTTATGTTTTAAATGACTTGGTAACTTACCGAGCAGTTGTTGCTTATATTGAAATTTAATAACCCGTGTCGGTACATGTTGGTAACTTTGATGTTACTATTGTTAACATATAAATAACTTGGTAACTTACCAAGCAGTTGTTGCTCTTCTTTAAATACCACAACCTGAGTAGGCATAGATGTTGGTAACTTTGATGATACTATTGTTGACATATGATAAGTTGGTAACTTAGTTTGTATTGTCTCTTAAGTTACACTTATTCAGATTGAAATAATTTGGTGTTAGTTTGGTAACTTACTGTGCAGTTATTTTTGCTCATATTGAATTACTATTGTTGACATAAGTTGGTAACTGGTATGACAATCAATTTTTTTTTCCTTTTTTGAGATAATCGAAAGCCTATCCTTCAGCAGTAAATAACAATACGAAGCTGCGCATCTGAAAACCCCTCGGCTCTGGGTACATTCATAATGTATTCAATTTGAACCAAGATGTCAGGAACACCAAACAATCAAGTCACAAATATACAGATTATTAAAAATTTTGCAATTAGGAATGACCCCCAAGGTTTCCGTCCAATCCGAGAAACCGGTTTTCATTACATAAGTTTTTTGATGCATCAATGATGTATACCAAATTTTACATCGAGCATTTAAACGGTATCAGAGATAGAGATCATTAATGATTTCGCATAAATTAAAGATGGCCGCTCATCCTTCCCGCCACTCAGAGGAACTGATGTGGTTATTAATTGAAAGTCTCTTGATACATTGATGTTATATACCAAGTTTCGTATAGAACACTGAAATGGTATAAGGGATATACATCATTAAAGATTTTGCATAAATTAAAGTTGGCCGCCAAGGTTTTCAGTCAGGTCCCGATTTAAAGTATCTGTATGCATCGATGATGTATACCAACATTCATATAAACAATTGAATAGTAACAGAGATATGTATCATTATCGATTTTGCATAAATTAAAGATGGCCTCCAGGATTTCCAGCTAATCAGAAAAGCCGGTTTGGTAATTCGTTGAAAGTTGCTTGATGTATCGATGATGTATACCAACTTTCTTATTGAACAGTTGAATGGTTTCCGAGATATGGATCGATCCATTTTGCATAAAATTAAAGATGGCCGCCAAGGTTTCCACCCAATCAGGTGCCAATTAAATAGGCTTCTGGTCCTTGACTAGGTAAATAAGCATACCAAATTTGGAATCTTCAGTGGAACCGTTTTCCGTCTATCTCGCTTACGTACTGACGTACGAACAGACGGACGTACAAGACGACAATATCCCATGGCCAAAATTGGCCGAGGGGTAAAAATGAGTATTGAGATACAATGTAAAATCCTCATGGTTAGATGGACTGGAGCTATGCTGTGATGCATCCTCTCATGGCATCATATTGTTTCATGTACCTCCTCCCTAGTATATTACAGTTCTATTTGGTTATCTCCCCTGTCACCTTACAGCTTCAAAACTGATATGCAGAGCTGTTTCTGTAGATCAGGGGGAAATGCTTGCAACATTCCATGAATATTTCAGAAATAGAATGGAAAGAAAACATTTCTGAATACAGTGAAATTATTACGTAAATGATTTGACCACCACTGGATTTTAGAAACTTACTATAAAAAGATAATGCAGAGGGTCTTGAGGGGTAAGCTTAAATGGCGAAAATTCCAAACTGTAACTCAACACACATATTTCAGGAAAATGTAAATGAATACAGGCAAAGTGAAATATCCCATTGTTTTCTACAATGAATTACACTGATACTGGTATTATTTAATACTAAATTACTGCCCAAACACGCTATCTAATGAGAATGATTTAGTCCCACAAAATAACTCAACATGCGCCTCTCAAAATCTGTGGTTTAGCAGACGAAATATTTTGAGCACGAAATTAGTGCCACTGGAAAATGAACAAAAACACGCATAGAATCAGATAAATGGAAATGTAACTTAAACATATCAGACCTGCAACTATACGCGAACATTAAAAACACAGAAACCTGGACACTCTAAAGAAGGAAGTTTCAGACCTCTTTCTTGTCGTGTAAGAACTCTATCTTTTGCTGTGTTAGCAAGACACAGAGCTGGTGCTCATTTTTTCCTAACTGCAAGACAGGACCATTAGTCCCTACGGGCCTACATCGCCCCGTGAAAATTCTGTGGCATTAAATGCACATTATAAAAAAAGACGGTCAATATTAAGCAGTCAGGGCAATACCATTCAGTATCTATGGTATTGTCAAATCCAACACAACCCCAGTGATACCAGTGGTGGCATTCATCACACGCAACACTGTTGCCGTCCTCTTTGTCAATTTCGGTTTCATATTTGCCCTCCAGCTGGCAGATAAGAGTAGTAGAGAAGGCGTATCACAGGCCCCCACATAGCCTCCCAAATCCACATAGCCTCCTCCGCCTCCCAAATCCACATAGCCTCCGCAATCCACACTCACCCACCTCACAAGCTAACGACATCCCTGAAGTGATTACCGTTCACTGGCTTTTGAAGTTACTATTCTTGACATAGAAGTAATTTGGTGACTTACAATTTAAATTAATGTTATGATTGAACAATTTTGCTATGTTTTTACGTCTTTTAACACGTTGAAGGTGCATGGCATAGGGATGTTAAGGATGTCAAGGAAGTAACTACATATCTCTGAACTTCAGATGGAAATCTTATGATATTTCATCGGTCTTTGAAATTAAAATATTGCTGACATAGAAACAATTTGGTATTGATGTATTATTATATCTCACAGCTCAGTTGCATGCCATAGGCTTTGTTCAAATAAATGCTGCTGTTGTTTTGAGTGGAACATTTTGGTAACCTATCACATGAGTAGTAAGTTTTGTTAAATTTGCCGCCTCTAAAGTTACCATTGTTATATTATGGTAAATTACAATCTCCGAAGTTACTTACTATTGTTTCCATTGAAATTAATCAGTCCTTAATGTTACTATGGCTGACAGAAAAAAAAGCTACTTACAAGTGGAGAAAAATTAGTATTGTTCAGATTGGAAGAATT
Source organism: Hanleya hanleyi (assembly GCA_036873755.1). Classification (NCBI taxonomy): domain Eukaryota; kingdom Metazoa; phylum Mollusca; class Polyplacophora; order Lepidopleurida; family Hanleyidae; genus Hanleya; species Hanleya hanleyi. Next base: position 70,881 of record JAVTVY010053302.1, read on the forward strand.
TGTTGAGCTACCACTACCAGTGCTTCAAGTTATTGACCTAGAAATAAGTTGATAACCCACAATTTTTTATGTTATGTTTTAAATGACTTGGTAACTTACCGAGCAGTTGTTGCTTATATTGAAATTTAGTAACCCGTGTCGGTACATGTTGGTAACTTTGATGTTACTATTGTTAACATATAAATAACTTGGTAACTTACCAAGCAGTTGTTGCTCTTCTTTAAATACCACAACCTGAGTAGGTATAGATGTTGGTAACTTTGATGATACTATTGTTGACATATGATAAGTTGGTAACTTAGTTTGTATTGTCTCTTAAGTTACACTTATTCAGATTGAAATAATTTGGTGTTAGTTTGGTAACTTACTGTGCAGTTATTTTTGCTCATATTGAATTACTATTGTTGACATAAGTTGGTAACTGGTATGACAATCAATTTTTTTTTCCTTTTTTGAGATAATCGAAAGCCTATCCTTCAGCAGTAAATAACAATACGAAGCTGCGCATCTGAAAACCCCTCGGCTCTGGGTACATTCATAATGTATTCAATTTGAACCAAGATGTCAGGAACACCAAACAATCAAGTCACAAATATACAGATTATTAAAAATTTTGCAATTAGGAATGACCCCCAAGGTTTCCGTCCAATCCGAGAAACCGGTTTTCATTACATAAGTTTTTTGATGCATCAATGATGTATACCAAATTTTACATCGAGCATTTAAACGGTATCAGAGATAGAGATCATTAATGATTTCGCATAAATTAAAGATGGCCGCTCATCCTTCCCGCCACTCAGAGGAACTGATGTGGTTATTAATTGAAAATCTCTTGATACATTGATGTTATATACCAAGTTTCGTATAGAACACTGAAATGGTATAAGGGATATACATCATTAAAGATTTTGCATAAATTAAAGTTGGCCGCCAAGGTTTTCAGTCAGGTCCCGATTTAAAGTATCTGTATGCATCGATGATGTATACCAACATTCATATAAAACAATTGAATAGTAACAGAGATATGTATCATTATCGATTTTGCATAAATTAAAGATGGCCTCCAGGATTTCCAGCTAATCAGAAAAGCCGGTTTGGTAATTCGTTGAAAGTTGCTTGATGTATCGATGATGTATACCAACTTTCTTATTGAACAGTTGAATGGTTTCCGAGATATGGATCGATCCATTTTGCATAAAATTAAAGATGGCCGCCAAGGTTTCCACCCAATCAGGTGCCAATTCAATAGGCTTCTGGTCCTTGACTAGGTAAATAAGCATACCAAATTTGGAATCTTCAGTGGAACCGTTTTCCGTCTATCTCGCTTACATACTGACGTACGAACAGACGGACGTACAAGACGACAATACCCCATGGCCAAAATTGGCCGAGGGGTAAAAATGAGTATTGAGATACAATGTAAAATCCTCATGGTTAGATGGACTGGAGCTATGCTGTGATGCATCCTCTCATGGCATCATATTGTTTCATGTACCTCCTCCCTAGTATATTACAGTTCTATTTGGTTATCTCCCCTGTCACCTTACAGCTTCAAGACTGATATGCAGAGCTGTTTCTGTAGATCAGGGGGAAATGCTTGCAACATTCCATGAATATTTCAGAAATAGAATGGAAAGAAAACATTTCTGAATACAGTGAAATTATTACGTAAATGATTTGACCACCACTGGATTTTAGAAACTTACTATAAAAAGATAATGCAGAGGGTCTTGAGGGGTAAGCTTAAATGGCGAAAATTCCAAACTGTAACTCAACACACATATTTCAGGAAAATGTAAATGAATACAGGCAAAGTGAAATATTCCATTGTTTTCTACAATGAATTACACTGATACTGGTATTATTTAATACTAAATTACTGCCCAAACACGCTATCTAATGAGAATGATTTAGTCCCACAAAATAACTCAACATGCGCCTCTCAAAATCTGTGGTTTAGCAGACGAAATATTTTGAGCACGAAATTAGTGCCACTGGAAAATGAACAAAAACACGCATAAAATCAGATAAATGGAAATGTAACTTAAACATATCAGACCTGCAACTATACGCGAACATTAAAACACACAGAAACCTGGACACTCTAAAGAAGGAAGTTTCAGACCTCTTTCTTGTCGTGTAAGAACTCTATCTTTTGCTGTGTTAGCAAGACACAGAGCTGGTGCTCATTTTTTTCTAACTGCAAGACAGGACCATTAGTCCCTACGGGCCTACATCGCCCCGTGAAAATTCTGTGGCATTAAATGCACATTATAAAAAAAGACGGTCAATATTAAGCAGTCAGGGCAATACCATTCAGTATCTATGGTATTGTCAAATCCAACACAACCCCAGTGATACCAGTGGTGGCATTCATCACACGCAAAACTGTTGCCGTCCTCTTTGTCAATTTCGGTTTCATATTTGCCCTCCAGCTGGCAGATAAGAGTAGTAGAGAAGGCGTATCACAGGCCCCCACATAGCCTCCCAAATCCACATAGCCTCCTCCGCCTCCCAAATCCACATAGCCTCCGCAATCCACACTCACCCACCGAGCGCTGTCATACGTCATTATCAATTTCTATTTGAATAAATTATTGTGTCTGGATATTAATAAATTATATACGTTATATATATATAGTATAGATCTACATATGATATTATTAATAAACCTTCCGAATTCATACGTTAATCATTAATAACGATTAAATAACACGAAATATATTTTAGGTTTTATATCGCTTTTACAAAAAGATGTTATTTCGAGATATATATGTAGTACGGATTCATATCAATAAATACCCCGAATCTGTACGCTAATCATTCATATATGAGCTCTATATTGTAGGTCCTATTAATTTTTACAAAAAGGCATTGCAATTAGTGTATGGTAACACTCGACTAATAATTACGCGGTAAATATTGATTCGATGTACAGATAAGGGGCAGCCATGTTACATAATTGTATTGATTTTAGTACCTGTCGATGTGAACGTATACGGCTGTATAGTGGTAACAACTGTGATAGAATAAATGGAGATGACACGGTTTGAATATAGGGAGGGCGTTTCAATTATAGCCTTCATGAGTTATTTCAATCAGTGTATGATAACATTGTGTTTTGAATGTTTATACCGCTTATTACTTCGGAATGGCGAATTTACTGCAAAATACCATCGAACCTAAAGAATCGTCCGTAAGTATTACAATTTTATTACGACTTACTCACCGACAATACTGATACGTTTAATTACACGACTTGGTCGATATAATGATGCACATAGTGAACGGCGTTGTAAATCATCTAAAATTCGATTATAGCCGAGTTCCATATAATGATCGCTCACTTTTAATATCTCAATTGTATGTTTTTTACAGGATAATAACTCTGTATGGGCTGGATTCGTACGAGAAAATGAGGACATTTCAGGTAGTTCCGCTTGGCCCAGTTTGGAGAATGTATTTGCCATAGATGCGGTCGTTGAAACACGAACGGTTTATAATGACGATGACTGGAATGCGGGTATAAGGAGTCCGACAACCATTCTCCTAAATGATTCCCCTTCACTTCCGGAGATTAAAACACGCAAATGTGTAGAAGAATTATCTCGTTTATTCTCACCCAGAGTTTGCAAAACCTGTAACCAGTCATTAGGTGTCGAAGTTTGTGGAAAATGTCTAGTTAGTTTATGAGATTGCGCGTGTTTCGCCCGGCAGGTGTCATTCGGGATTGTTATTTGTCCAACCTGTTGTAGTTGTGAGTTTTGTGGTTATTGGAGAATGAAGCAATCGAAATAATCAAACCTGTGATAACAATAAACAGCTACTACACGTATTTATTATCACTGGATACCAAGCGTAACCGACCATCGTCCATATAAAGTCATATCGAAACGACTCGGGACGGTGGCTGGAAGAAAGAAGAACGCAAGTTCGGTTGTTAAAGTTCAAAGTATATATTTATTTATACAAATTAATTTAGTAATGACAGTTTCAAAACGAAAATACAACTGAGCAATCCTAGTACCCAAACGCCAATTTCATTTCCATAACCCTGTGAAAGAGCTGAGGGTATATCGATAACGAATGCAACGATACACCCTGGTGGCGAAATCAACCAGCAAAGGATTTGATCGGTTGTCTTGTGTACTCGCGCGATAAAAGTCTGTTTATTAAGAATTTACGCATCTCAACGGCAGACTCTTCCGCTTCATCGTTTAATAAGTCGTCTTCCTCACGCATCCTTTTCTTAGTCGCCATTACTTGCTGATGAATCGGGTGCTTCCGTAGTTTGCTCCATAACCTTAAATTACGGACGTAGATATTTCGGAACCTCGTCTGTATTCTGGGTAAAAGCTTGCCATATGCCATCTGATGCGCAGTTGGTTCATCCATTCCGTTTTCTTCGTAAACTTCCGCAAGGTCGTTTATATCGGATTCATGATCATCAATCGCTTTATCCGCGAAGAGGTCCCACAAACACACGTCATTCTCGACATCATCGTTATCACCAGCAGCATCATCATCACCATCATCCGTAACTTCTCCGTCATCGTCATCATCATCGTCACCATTACCTTCATCATCATCATCATTGTCATCATCATTATCATCATCATCATCAGCGTCAGTAGCGTCGGTATAATTTTAATCACCATGGTAGCCAAAAGCTTGATCTGCAGCACTTTTATTTTTACCATTACTGTCGGAACTGGAAAATTCGTCCCCATGGACAATACTTCCGCCCACATGGTAATACGACTTTCCACATGCAGTAGATTCACTCACCGTCATCGTACAGGGTTGCTCTACTGTACTTGTTGGACCTATAGCGGGACTCGGTTGTGTCTCTTGTCTATGCATTAGACGCATATGTCTGAGCATATTGTCACAACGAGAGAGTATCTTCTGACAGAACGGACATGAACTCGACATGGTTCCCGGTCAGAGGGCGGATACGGACTGAGACTAGTGCCGTACAAATGTCTTTATATGACCACTCACTCACTCACTCACTCACTCACCATCGTTAGTGCGTCTATTCGTTAAGACGGGCGTTGGGAACGCCTCACGGACGTTGGGCATACCTCAATCACTCACTCACTCAGTCAGTCACTCAGTCACTCACTCACTCACTCACTCACTCACTCACTCAGTCAGTCACTCACTCACTCACTCACTCACTCACTCACACACACTCTGACTGACCCTCGCATATAGCGGTTGCGCATAAGCGCATCTGCGGTCCCATTTGCACCAGGGGGCGCTGTTGACTTTCTTGTGACGTCATCTGTCGTATTGACCACTCGTGGCCCTGGTGACAAAAACTGGAACTAGTGGGAGATAACTCCGGGCTGTCACGTGACCCGGCAGTTACCTTTGTTGCACCATTATTAATATCCGATATTGTAAAAGTTTATCTTTGAGCATAGTGACAGCCCGGAGTTATCTCCCACTAGTTCCAGTTTCTATCACCAGGGCCACGAGTGGTCAATACGACAGATGACGTCACAAGAAGGTCAACAGCGCCCCATGGTGCCAATGGGACCGCAGATGCCATCATTGTTTCAGTATCTTTATTCGCCATTCAGCTAAGAAACGAATGATAATATTCTACTCTTGTTAATATGATTTCAATATTATTGTTTTATGGGATACAACAAACCCGCTAGGGTTTTATTCCCGCCAGTCTAGCTATCTACTGCCACTTATTTGTATATATTATTAAATCTGGTGAATAAAGTTTCAATTCAATTCAATTCAATTCAGATGCGCTTATGCGCAACCGCTATATGCGAGGGTCAGTCAGAGTGTGTGTGAGTGCGTGAGTGAGTGAGTGAGTGAGTGAGTGATTGAGGTATGCCCAACGTCCGTGAGGCGTTTCCAACGCCCGTCTTAACTCATAGACGCACTAACGATGGTGAGTGAGTGAGTGAGTGGTCATATAAAGTCGTTTGTACAGCATTAGTCTCAGTCCGTATCTGCCCTCTGACCGGGAACCATGTCGAGTTCATGTCCGTTCTGTCAGAAGATACTCTCTCGTCGCGACAATATGCTCAGACATATGCGTCTAATGCATAGACAAGAGACACCACCGAGTCCCGCTATAGGTCCAACAAGTACAGTAGAGCAACCCTGTACGATGACAGTGAGTGAATCTACGGCATGTGGAAAGTCGTATTACCATGTGGGCGGAAGTATTGTCCATGGGAACGAATTTTCCAGTTCCGACAGTAATGGTAAAAATAAAGTACTGCAGATCAAACTTTTGGCTACCATGGTGATCAAAATTATACCGACGCTACTGACGCCGATGATGATGATGATAATGATGATGACAATGATGGTGATGATGAAGGTAATGGTGACGTAGAGCTCATATATGAATGATTAGCTTACAGATTCGGAGTATTTATTGATATGAATCCGTACTACATATATATATCAAGACAACATCTTTTTGTAAAAGCGATATAAAACCTAAAATATATGCCGTGTTATTTAATCGTTATTAATGATTAACGTATGAATTCGGAAGGTTTATTAATAATATCATATGTAGATCTATACTATATATATATTTAGGTAAATTATAACGTATATAATTTATTAATATCCAGACACAATAATTTATACAAATAGAAATTGATAATGACGTATGACAGCGCTCGGTGGGTGATGGTGGATTGCGGAGGCTATGTGGATTTGGGAGGCGGAGGAGGCTATGTGGATTTGGGAGGCTACGTGGGGCCCTGTGATACGCCTTCTCTACTACTGATAAGACAGATGGAATATGGCGATGTAATTCCTCGCGCATTACCAGCTCGTCTTCGTGGTTTTCTTGCTGTCCTTGATGCAGTAGGAAGTTGAACTTCTGTGCTGGCAGAAATGGCCGAATCCGGCAATGAAGACTCTGGTGTGGAGGCTGGAAGCATGGAGGCTGTTTTGTCCGTAAGGTCAGAGCATTTCCATCATAGCTCTCTAGATTTGTATCTAATATCGCTTATGCCAGTAATGGGGACCGTGTGGTCATATCATCCAAGTTGCCACATGATCAGGTACAATAAAAGCGTACCTGAGATACAACACATATCACCAATCGTTATATTCTTGCTATGTGCTTTAGAATAGATTAACCGGAAGACTATAATGTGAAGTCATGTGGCTCTGTCAGTATGTCAGCATCTCTTCCCACTTTCCTTATATGTGTTGTAATGACGTCAGTGGTCTTTCATACAGGTGCCTTCGCAACACATCTCTCAAAGAAATACTTTGCTGCATTCCTGAACTCCATCCAACGATCTTTATCAAAAGAAATTCTCTCTAAATAGTAGCCACGACTTGTAAAAACAAAAAAGTAACACCATTTCGTCTTCATTTGTACTTTAATCTGTGTGTAATATGCATGGTTCTTGTTTATGGACAACTTTCCCTGCGGATCCATTTTAAGATATGGTAATGTAACATTTTGAAGGATATCATGTGCGATGCTCATTGGGCACTGAATTTCCACCAGCTCATCCCCACAACACTTACAGCTAACCAGACCATCAGGTATTGCTCGGAGATACACTTCTTCTGTGTCAATAAAGAAACCACACTCGGTTACTTTCACTTCCTTGTGACCCCCGTTCCCTTTGACACACACACACGTACTGTTTCCTCTCCCATACTTCAGAGCAGGCAGATCGGCACTCATATGACAGCGGCTCAGCAGACGTCCTACAAGGAAAGTTGTATCACTACTTCTCCCAGTTCCCGAGTCCTGTAGTGCCCTTACCAAAGTAAGATAAGGACGGAGTGAATGGCGTTATTTTACCTTTTCTCTGATAAAACCGTTCATCATAGTCCGCTTGACTCCTTGTCTGTTCCTCCACAGATTTGATCTCCGCATCAGTGTAGGTGGGCAGGGGTTTAAGAAAATCAGCTGATGAGCAGAAGTTCTCAGCAAGTTAAGATAGAGACTGTGGGGGAACTGTTCCAGTCATCACTTCAGCAAACTCTCCAACGTGGAAATCTGCATCAGGAGGATTATCTGGAACATTGTTCACAGTATCAAAATAGTGGAAGACATATGCTTTCGGCCAAGCTAGAAACGAAGCATTATTTAGCTTTGCTATATCTGGTACATCCTTCTTTCTCTCTGTTGGATTGAACCTTAGCTTGCACAGGGGGTTCAGAATTATGAACCTATGTACTTCAAATCCTCACCGTGCTCATTTGAACAGTCACAACAAAAGCGTCACTGAGATGGCGACTTTACCACGATTATTATGGATCAAGAATATTGATCACCGATACGGATTTTATATTTTTGGAACATCATGACGTTTTGCCGGCATCATTGAAAACTGTTGACCTCTTCTCTCGTACAGTAAACTAGCCTGAGTTGATGTATACCATGGTTGTCTTTTTGAATTTGGTGCTAATACTCTTATATGGAATATGGAATAGGTCTTTGGATTATGAACGCGGATATTTTTTAATGGACGACGGCTGAATTATGAATTACAACACATATAATGGAAGTGGGAAGAGGTGCCGACATACTGACAGAGTCACATGACTTCACAGTATAGTCTTCCGGTTAACCTATTCTAAAGCACATACCAAGAATCTAACCATTCGTAATATGTGTTGTATCTCAGTTACAATTTTATTGTACCTGTTCATGTGGCAACTTGGATAATATGACCACACGGCCCCTAGCACCGGCATAAGCGGTATTAGATACAAATCTAGAGAGTTATGATAACGGACCAGACGCTTGTAATTTCTTTCCACCTACGTATAAAATAATTTTCGGTCACATATTCATTCAATAGTCATACAGAAAGAAAAATTCTGATATTTTAAATACAACCATGGTCAACCATGTCATACCTGATGAAAAATGTCATTATCTGCTAGGATAATCAGGCTGGATCAAATCTCAAAAAAACAAAAAACAATGAACATTGACAATGATTGAGATTCAGCAAATTCTTGTTACAGATCCCGCAAAAAAGAAATAGGAATATCTAGTGATTAGTACATTTTACTTGATACACATTGGGTGTCACCAGTATTTATGGAAAGGAGGAGGGCATTTCCTAAGCTCATTTATCACAGGCCTGACAGTGTGCTGGAAAATAGTATAGGAAATAACATACATTATGACTTTAGGAGGGGTCATTCAGACCCCAGCTCCTTGAAATTATACAAAAGGTTTTAACAGTTTCAACAAATTGCTACCCTATTTACGGATTATTATAATTTCAGTCAACATAACTGCTCCCACCGTATATGCATTTTTGACGTATGAACAGAATCTACTTAATTTTCCGTTTTACTACGTCAAAGGATATTATTAAATTGTGTTTACCGGTTTCAGCAAACAAGAACCTGAATGAAGTGGGTGAAAGTTTCAGCCCCCTAGCAACATTAATAACAACAATATTCAATATACCCTCCCCCTCCCCCATCATATTTGGTTCAGAATGGGGGCGGGTAGGCTTCAGAAAGTGTCCATAACTGCCCATAATTTACCTATATGCAATTGTTATCACATATGGGTAAAATCTACAAAAAAACCCTCTTCGATGAACATGAATCGAATCTGCCAGCAGATTAAAAACAATATTTGAAAATGGACAAAAAGGCGACAATAAATGTCTCATAGCGTCACTGTTACGTCACCAAATGCTTATATGACATGACGTTATCTTGTTTTTAGAGACGAGCAAGTCCAAAGTGTGTGAGTTTCTAGATATCTAGATAGAAGCAAAGAATATTAACCGAGGGACCATTCCCAACCCTCCCTAACTTTGGGTTCATTATAGGAAAACGGGTGAGGTTGAAAAGGCGTGGTATATTACCATTAAGCTACCGATCTGCAACGGTTACCACATTTAGACAACATCTACACACATACACCTCTTCCAAATCTACTCTCTACTAGAATTTGCCCCCTCAGGTGATACCAGTTTCGACTCTGGCCCATGGACTATAACGCAAACAAGCATATACCAGAGACTCAGTGGGAAGATGGAAATGTTTTCATCAATGTGATCTTTCGCAACTAGCCATCAGTTGTTGCCAGAATTTGTTTTCAGATTTGTTTCAAATTGGTTTAAATTTAACCTTGACAACGAATCTCGAAATTCCGAGTTTCACTTTTCGAGAAAAAAATTTCATGTGAAAGTACTGAAAATCATTTTAGATTTCAAATTATACTGAATTTAAATTAGCTTTGATAAGCTTACTTTTGAATACGGTACTAAATTTATAAAAAAAATCGGTATACATGCTACTGTCAAATGAATTTCTGATAGAAGCGTCTAGTTCGTCATGCAATATTCAGTCGTCGACCATAATCTAAAGAATTACAATAATACCTGTTGTTTGTTTTTGAATTTGGTGCTAATGCTGTTATATGAATTAGAAAACTGGATTATGGACGAGCAAATTATTTAATGGACGACGGTTATACGCTTGCAATCAGCACCAAAACATCATATAATACATTAACATAGAAATTTGCAGCCAATAGTTTTCATTGATGCCGGCAAGACGTGATGTAGTTAATATCAAATTCGTATCGATTATCAGTATTATTACATCCATTTTTGCTTCAAATGAGTCGTTCTCTAGATGATGTATCCCAGTCAGGCTTTGGTTGTGTTTGTTCATATGAATGCCATGACGATCTTGAATTACGCCCCTATATATCCAGATTAAGCGGTTAAACACAGTTTACGATACGTAGCGCCCAAGACCATCCTCGCTCGTAATTTGCTATCAGCCAGAGATATGTCTCGACAAGATTAAGAAACTTTGAGAGGAGGCGCCTGTTGGGGTAGCCATTACAATTTTCTCTAATATTATTTCGTGACACTGATTAAATTCGTCACAACTCACACAGGATCAAATAAGTTCGAATGAGTCTAAATATAGTCTGAATATTGCAGCAGCCTGTAAGCTGACATATTCCCCATCATACTAAAATAATTTTGATTTCCTGTCATACTTTAAATATAATTCAAATTGTTTTTTATTCTTTAAAATAATCCTATGTTTTTACTAAAATGAATATGTCTCACGAACTGGCACTAACCCAGTAACATCACAAGCATCAAATACGAAATTCATAGTAGGACTACGCATAAACGTAGGCTAATTTCCTGAAAGAGAGAAGCGGTCAACAGTTTTTAATGATGCCGGCAGGACATCATGTTTTAATTATTAAATCTCTGTCGCTGATCAGTGTCTTATATCCATGTGATTTTCATAAAAAAGAACTCGTTATCTATACAGAATGATGTATCTCAGTCACGCTTTGATGATGACTTCAATCTTGAAGTACATGGGTTCATACGGCCTCTGGTCCCAGATTAGGCATAATTTGACACAAGTTACAAACGGTAAGGCTAAAGATGTTGCACGCTACCTTCGTATTTTGTTAGCAACGTGCGATATGTATTGCCAAACTTGAGAAACTTTGAATGGAGGCGCTATTAAACCGGTTTCGATCATGGTTTTAGCCCGCCATGGTGGGTTGTTCAAATCGCTTTTTGTCCGTGGTCCGTCGTCCGTGGTCCGTCCGTCCGTCGTTCGTCGTTCGTCGTCAGTCCGTCCGTAAACAATTCTTGTTATCGCGATTTCTGAGGAACTACTGCATGGATCTTTCTCAAATTTGTACACAGGTTCCCCTTGGGGTCTAGTTGTGAAGATACAATTTCTGGTCCGATTCGAAAATCCAATATGGCCACCAGGCGGCCATCTTGGATTTCCCCATGAAAGCAAGTTATCGCGATTTCTCAGGAACTACTACATGGATCTTTCTCAAATTTGGTACACAGGTTCCCCTTGGAGCCTAGTTGCGCAAGATACCTTTTCTGGTCCGATTCGAAAATCCAATATGGCCACAAGGCGGCCATCTTGGATTTCCCCATGAAACCATGTTATCGCGATTTCTCAGGAACTACTGCATGGATCTTTCTCAAATGTGGTACACAGGTTCCCCTTGTGGTCCAGTTGTGCAAGATACTTTTTTTTCCCGATTTGAACATCCAGTATGGCCACCAGGCGACCAGTTTGAATTTACCCGTGAAATCTTTTTATCATGAATTCTCAGGAACTACTGCATAGATCTTTGTCAAATTTGGTACACAGGTTCCCCTTGTGGTCTACTTGTGCAAGATACCTTTCCTGGTCCGATTCCGAAATCCAATAGGGCCACCAGGCGGCCATCTTGGATTTCCCCGTGAAACATTGTTACTGCGATTTCTATGGGACTACTGCACGGATTTTTCTAAAATTTTGTTGTGCACGATACCTTCTTCGGTTCGATTCGAAATGTAATATGCCCACCAGGGGGCCATTTTGGATTTCCCCATGAAACTTTGTTATCGTGATTTCTCAGGAAGTACTGCATGGATCTTTCTCAAATTTGGTACACAGGTTTCCTTTTGTGGTCCAGTTGCGCAAGATGCCTTTTTTGGTCCGATTCGAAAATCCAATATGGCCACCAGGTGGCCATCTTGAATTCCCCGTTGAAACATTGTTATCGTGAATTTTCAGGAAATACTTCGCGGATCTTTCTGAAATTTGGTACACAGGTCCCACATGGGGCCTGGTTGTGCAAGATACCTTTTTTGTCCGATTCGAAAATCCAAGTTACGCTTCAAATTAATACGGTATTCCCGAGTTGTGACGTTGCATCACAAGAGTAGGCGGATCAAACGGTGGGGCCTATTCTATATATTGACTATAGAGAATATCCATACCTTCACCTTCTATACCAAAGAGTTCAAATGATTCCGAATTAAAATGTATTTCTTCAAATTTTAAATCAGTTTACTTTAGTCCATGCCATTGCAAGTGAACTTCCCACCGTTTCGTCTGCCGACGGGTCGGCTACACGAAAGGACGTCAATCTTGTGACATAACGTCCCAACTCGACAACTGTAGACTACTGCGTGTTTCGATCCAAGAGAGATAATCAAGATTCAGACACTTTCAAAGTTTCAACATTACTGCACGGACCGGATCCCTTCAGTATTAAGTTTTGTACCATCTTACTGTTTTCGAGCATGGTATCTTAATAAAGATAACTCAAACTAGCCCAGTAAACAGAACGGAATTAGCATTCATAATGTCTTAAGTATGTTTCATATCTCATGCGAAAGTGTCAAAAAGGTTTGTCTTCGCTTCCAGTACCCAATGATGACACGTACGAAAAAAATACATTCACTTTCAGACGAACTTTGCTCATTTCACTTGTACTATAACAACCGATATCAAGTACAGTTTCTAGAAATCTTGATACATAGAAAGATAATATCTTGGTGTTTTCCAGTGTCCCTTTTTCGATTTTCGCTCAAATTCTAAATTCTGCAAACAAAATTACAAATCATTCGTTTGTTCTTAGTAACAATGAACAAAAACATCATCCTGTCATTAGCTTACAATTATCGGATAATGGTGCGCGCCCAGATCCTTCAGGATCTCTCGTTATAATATATCGGATTACGAGTTGGGTTGCGATGGGAACGGGGTGGATCTCAGGATAGTATCGTCATGATATACATTGACTTCTTCATGGTACCGTACCCTGTCACCTGTCAACCAGTGAAACGACCATTCAGTTGCCATCAAAATAATGCCAATTCGCGCGAATCGGAAATTTCTAGTCAAGTATCGGGAAGAACTAATTCCTTCTTGGTCGAAGTGGAACAACGGACACTATTATCTGAACTGGCAATCCAGCTTGGCAATCCAGCCTTACATTCGGACAGGCAGGGGAAATCCCCTAATAACAGCATGCGTACGGTGGTTTCTGTGCCGCTGATGTTGTAAAATGTCTTTTCAAACTTCCGTTTTAGATTCAAGTTAAGAAAATTGCGTTGTTCTCTCGGAAATGTCTGGAAACCAAGCAGACCTGGACCATAGTCTAAACCCATTTTAATAAGGCCCTTCCCCTTCGGGCGTGGCCTTAATCATAACTATAGATGTAGTCGATCGAATACGATCGAGGAGGCATCCCATTCGTATGCCAAGTATAGGAAACATTATTTGTGAAGAGAGTAAACTTAGGAAAAAGTATTAACATGGCATGGTATGCCAACTACAGGCGAATCAGAACAAAACATCCCCAAACGATAACATTAGGTACCCACATACCAATTTTTTTAATTATTCCGTGCAGGTTTTCAAAAGTTATTGTCCGAAAGTTTTGTTTTAACTTGGCCCTAAGGTGCCACCACGTATAGGCGGATTGGCACGAAAAATAATCTCAAGTGAGAACTTGAGGGAAGAAATTCGTTCAGGTTTTCAAATGTTACTCTCCGGAAACGCAATTTTAACTTGACCCACAGGTCTCAGCTGGGGACTTCTCTTAGACAGGAGCAATATTCATCACACATTTGAAGTTGATTGACGAAGGCATTTGGAATAGGGGTCTTCCCATAGAGAGGAGCAATATGTACTACAAATTTGAATTTCATTGACAAAGGCATTCAAAAATTATCCGACGGGAAAGAAAAGCGGAAAGAAGAAGAAGAAACTGACAGACACTTAAGGTATCCCTGAGGATGCCTTATCATAGAATAGGGAAAATTGTGACAACCGCTACCAAGACTGATCCCTGTCTGTCTCAGAGCTCATTAACATGAATGTTTTTACTGACTGTTAGGAAATCGCTATCTGCCTTCTTGAATGGACATCGATAAATGATAGGAAAATTAGTCGCGCGTTTCAGTATGAGCTAATACTAAATCAGTCAGCAGGACAGTATTAATCATGGTTCTTGTGAGATTTGTCTGGCAGCTATACTGACACAAAGAGAGACAGCTAGATTTCATAAAACTTACATTGGAAAGTACAAACTAGGATTTTCACATTTACAAGACATTTTATTTCTACTAAAACTGTTGATCATACTGATTCTACGAACCCTGCTAATATATCTCGTATACAAAGTGTATTATAATGGTATGAAATGATGATAATGGTATGAATAATGGTATGTTGTTTGTTCCTTTGAAAACCAATATCTAAAATTTACAGGTTACACGATGTATAATTTGCTAATGTCAGTTTGTCTCCCTACCAATGGAAATGTTTGTTCAGAGGTGACCCGAATCTGACAATTCAGTGCCACTTTGATGAACGAGATTGATCCAGAATTTGTCCTGAATCCTATTCCAGAATGACATCCGCCTTAGTCTAATCTTGGCTTGCTCTCCGTCTGAACTTCAACATTCCTGCATACCTTGGTAGGTTCCGGTTCCGGAACCCATGTCGACGTCACCTCGTAAACAGTTCCGTCTGTTAGTGTTGCTCTTTCAACTATTCGTGCGGCAAAATTCAACCTCTTGGACGAGACCACAGACTTCAAAGGCCGCGCCTGATCTCGTATTCTTGACATCAGTCCTCGGAGTCCATGTCTGTCCAATGGTACATCGTTAGACAGTAGACGATCATCGGTGACCCTGTCCCCGTAAGGGCGGTGACGTTGTCTCCAACGACGACTAGGAGAAGCTGTCGTCTTGATCGATTTACGCCTCGCAGACGTAATTCCACGATTAAGACCAGCTCTTCCAGTTGCAGAGGTTGTGGAGGTAACATCACCTACATTAGGCATATCGACGGACCCAGATTTAACTGCCGGACTGCCTGTTACGCTTCGTGTACCAGCGGAGGATTCCTTGATGCCACGTGTACTAGAAATGATACCAAGATTGCCAGTTACGACAGAAGGGGATGTTGATGTACGGGTGAGAGTTTCTCTTGATTTCGCTGAAGATCCTTCGACAACTGGCCTGTCTGTCAAATGCCGAGACATTGTCTCCGGAGTGGTTGATGATGCTGGTGTAGAGGCAGAGAAAGGATGTACCGGAAAACTTGTTCTCGGCTTAATTTTATCAAACTTTCCAGGAGCTCTCTCTCTTCGAGTTGCTTGTCCATGGTTTCTTTCTTGGCGAATCTGTGTTCCCGGTGTATGAGGACGGCGACTGTACAAGTGACCTCCAGACCGGGATTGTGACCTTTCCGTTGGATGACGGGACCTAATATGTATCTCCAGCAGGTTTTGCGGTACTAAATAATCGCAAAATTCACACACAATGTTTGACTCTTGGCAATCGCCTCCGATGAAATGGAGCATAAGATTGGCTCTGTTATCGAAGACCTGGTGACATCTGTGGCAGTTCCACATCATGCTGCAACCTGTTGAATAAAAATACAAAAGGGTCGAGTTGATTCGTGAATCAATATGGCCATAGCAAAACTTTTCCAGTAACGGATTGGCCAGAAGAAAATGTTAAATCCCGAACAATAGAACATCTCTTTGCGGTATTCAATTCGTTTTTTACATTGCAGGTCTAATTACAAGCGTCTAGTCCGTCATCCACAATCCAGCCGTCGTCCACCAGAGAACATCCGCGTCCACAATCCAAAGACCCATTTCATTTTCCATACAACAGTATTAGCACCAAATTCAAAAAGACAATCATAGTATACATAAACATAGGCTTGTTTCCTGCAAGAGAGAAGCGGTCAACAGTTTTCAATGATGCCGGCAAGATATCGTGATATTCCAAAAATATCAAATCCGTATCGCTGATCAGTATTTCTTAATCCATAATATTCGTTTTAGAGTCGTTATCCAAAAAAGATGTATCTCAGTCACGCTTTGATTGTGACTGTTGAGCACCATGAGGATATTGAAGTACATGTGTTCATACGGCCCCTAGCCCCGGGTTAAGCGGAATTAGACACAAGTTACGAAACGTAGCGCCATAGGTCTTGCACGCTACGTTCGTACTTTGCTATCAGCATGCGATATGTGTCGCAAAATTTGAGAAACTTTGAGTGGAGGCGCTTGGTGGAATAGCCCTGTTTTATAAGTTTCTGCAACAATGTTTTGTAACGTTGATTAAAATCGTCACATTTAACACAGGATCTAGCAAATGCTACTAAGCGAGATATGTATACGCCATATGCAGGTCCCACTGGAATATTACTATCCAGATAGGGATAGTTTACGATGTCGAAATTGTGCCTGAAGGGCTATCTGTAGTTTCCTTTAAATCCAGTGAAGGTGGATATATATCCTTCACTGCTTCATTTATATAGCGATTATCCACAGCGAGAAGATCGTCTATATATCGTTTGGTGAACGAGAAGGAACGGGCTTTGAATGGATCGGTTTTTGAAAGCGTCTGCATATAGTCATATTCATAAGAGAACAGATACAAGTCAGCCAACAGGGGTGCACAATTAGTACCCATTGGAATACCTATATGCTGCTGATATATTGTGTTGCCAAATTTCACATAGATATTTTTAATGAGAAATTCAAGCAACTCTATAAACAAAGAAACATCCCATGAATGATATATCTTATATGTAGTCGAGCTAAAGAATGCTTTATGGCTTCCGACATTAATATATCTACGATCAGTTTTCTTGAACACAGATACTATTAATGAACGTATACGGTCAATAAGGTCCTGATGAGGGATTGTAGTATAGAGAGTCGAGAAATCCCATGTGGATACATGTCTGTACGGTATGTGGCCTTTAGCATCAAGTTCTTCCGTAAGACATTTTGAGTTTTTCAATATCCACATACTTTCAACGCCAGAGCTCTTAGAAATAGTGGCGCAATACCTTTCCCAAATACAGGCCTGGCATTCTCTAAAACCATGATACATGCGATATTCGACGATAGGGACATATCACACGTGTAGTTAGGTTGTGCACGGAGGGTCAAACTGGACTTTTTTAGCTTTCTACGGAAATATTCTAAAATCTGCCATGCACCCATTCTTGGAAACCCACTGACAATCCACATATTGGTAGGTTTTATATCTCTTGGTGACCCACGTTGTCAATGACACCAACCTGGAGTGATGCGCATCTATCAGACGATAGAGCTGTAGTGGATGGCATGACCAAATTCAACTTACTGAACAGTCAAAGTGAATTTGATGTGTAAGGTCACATACCGTCTTAGTAGTTCATTAATAGTATCGATGTTCAAGAAAACTGATCGCCGATATATTAATGTCAGAAGCCATAAAGCATTCTTTAGCTCTACTACATACAAGGGATATCATTCATGGGATATTTCTTTGTTGAAAGAGTTGCTCGATTTTCTCATTAATAAATTTGGCAATACAATATATCAAAATCATATACTCCAATAGGTACTAATTGTGCAGTCCTTTTGGCTGACATTTACCTGTTCTCTTATGAATATGACTATATGCAGACGCTTTCAAATACAGATTATTTCAAAACCTGTTCTTTCTCATTCACGAAATGCTATATAGACGATCTTCTTGCCGCAGATAATCGCTATATAAATGACACAGTGAAGGATATATATCCACCTTCACTGGATTTGAAGGAAACTGCAGATGGCCCCAGCGGGATATCTTGTTTGGACCTATATCTCTATAAAATTGAAGCGGGCCTTCTCTCTCGTCGACTTTACGACAAAAGAGATTATTACAATTTCGATATCGTTCACTATCCCTATCTGGAAAGTAATATGATAGAGGGACCTACATATGGCGTATACATTACTCGTCTAGTAGCATTTGCTAGATCCTGTGTTAAATGTGTCGATTTTAATCAACGTAACAAGAGATTGTTGCAGAAACTTGTCACAAAAGATTGTTGCAGAAACTTGTAAAACAAGGCTATGTCATTAAGCGCCCCCACTCGAAGTTTCTCAAATTTGGCGATACATATCGCATGCTGATAGTAAAATACGAGCGTAGCGTTCAAGATCAATGGCGGTACGTTTCGTAACTTGTGTCTAACTTCGCTTAACCCGGAGCTAGATCCCGTATGAATCTATGAATTTCAAGATCCTCAGTGTGTTCATAAGAATAGTCACAATCAAAGCGTGACAAAGATACATCATATTCTGGATAATGATTTTACAACGTAGATCATATGGATTAAGAATACTGATCAGCCATACAGATTTGATATTTTTGAAAATCATGATGTCTTGCTGGCATCATTGAAAGTGTTGTCCGCTTCTGTCTTGCGGGAAATTAGCCTAGTTTAATGCATACTACGATTTAGCCTTTTTATTTTGTGCTAATGTTATTATATGTAGTAGGTCTTTGGAGTATGGACGCGGCAATTATTTAATGCACGACGGCTGAATATTGAATGACGGACAAGACGCGGTAACGGACAAGTACCGGTAACTCATATGATGATCTGTATCCAAGTCAAGTCTTTATTGTAACTGTTCATGTGGACATCTACAATGGTATGACCACCCGACTCTTGCATCGGCTTGAGCGGTATTAGATGCAAACATTCAAGGGCTATGACGTAATAACCATGTTATGTCATCTGATGGAAAGTGATGAACTATATGACCAATAGATATAAAAATCGGTCCAAACGAAGAAATATTTGTAGAATGCAAGTTGTTGTTCAGAACACATCTTTGAGACTCGACGCCGACCACGTTATTCATTTTCCGCCATGTCTACGGAGCATTCCAAATTTGGACAGTTCTTTCTGCATTTCGGCGAGATAAAGAGACCGTGTAATCTCTGTGCGTAAGAACGCCCCGCGTCCAGAAACGATCGGTCCCAATATGGATCGGTCCTGCAATAAAGGCCGTTCTGCAATGCGGACCAGTCCTTTTTGGACGTGGTCATTTTTTGGATTTTGGACAGAGTTTAATTTGCCCAAGACCGTATCCTCTTTTTAGACATTTAATTTTCAGAAGTTCACTATCCAATGCAGAACTATATTTGTCGCGTGGCTGCGCGATGCATGCTTGAAATGTGGGCCCGTATTCAGCTTCACCTTCTAATAAAATGCCCAGGGGTCAGTTAACTTGTATGAATATAATGACGGTGGGTCGGACATCTCACGTCGGCGAAACATACGACTCTCATCTGATATTGTTGCGATCAGAACAAAAAACACATGAATTGGGAAAATCTCAAATATATATCATTAATTACACAGCAAAATACTTTACTGAAATGATACCTGAATCGGAATTATCGCAGTGAAATGGATTAAATTGTAGCGACGGCTGGGAAACACATACACGACTCTCCGATATTCGCATTCAGAATAAAACACATTAATAACAAATTCACATGAAAGAAATGCGGGGAAGAAAAATCAATAGGCTTACACTTCTCTGCCAGTACATTTCTGTAATTGTAGCATTAAACTTCACAATTTCCAATGATTCATTGTTTTTGCAATCTGTTTGACCTTGATCTTTGAACATTTGACCTCAAAATGAATATGGTTCCTCTTTGACCCATTGGTCATAAATACGTTTGGTACCAATCCAAGACACGGAACTGGATGGCTCCAAGTGGGTGGGCAGCATCAGTTTGTACCTTGTCTGATGCCACAATGTAAAGATTAATTATAATATAATAAATACCCAATTCCAAATTTGGCCGAGGGGTAAAATCAGCTGGCATAATCCTACATGAAGCATGGCTAAATGGTTGAAGTAGTTGTCAATGTGACTTACCCGAAGGACGATGATCCAAGTCTTCAATGACAAATTTCCGTCAAATTATTGTTGTGCTCCCAGAACCTGAACTGCGTAGTTTCTATCCCGCTGTACCTTTTATACTGGCCCACAGCCGCGCCCAGGACTCCGTGACCAATCAACGTCGGCCACGTCCATATGCTTGGAATGTGGCGCAGTCCATTCTAAAGTGCAGGTCCTGGTTAATTTTCTGTTGCCATGGTCTATATCAATATATAGCTGTTGACATTTCTGCTGACTCAAGCTTGGATCCGCGGTGAGTCATGCACCCCAACAACCATATTTGTACATGAGCTAAAAACGTGGGCGGATCGAAATAGCTCACGATAAATTACAGGGTGTTTCACTGGCTACATCACTAGCCGAAATCTCAATGCTCATGTACTAATAATTAACAAAATATTTGCTTGTGTTCTTTCATCATATTTTGTGTAATTGTATTGCTCCCAATACGCTAAAAAACACTTTTTAATAGGTTAACAGCTATACTTGTCAGGGTTGAGCGATTGAAGAATTAATGATTCATGATGTCGATGTGATCTTGTCAGACTGAACTGAGTTCTCAGCTGCGTAAATTTCCTAACCCTATAGATAAACACAACGGTTTGCTAGGGTCTCAGTAAATGAGTCATGTACACCACGCGATCCTATAAGCTTATCACCTGATCAGAAATTAGAGGAGTCCATTAAGTAATAGGTATCATTGTCCAATTTCTGTTGTTATGGTCTTAGGCTATAAATAGCAACGAATCCTTTTCCTGTTAGAAACAAACACCTTGCCTCATCCGACCGTTCACATCCAATCGGCGTCGACCTATCTCACTCTCCTATCATGTGAAATGCATGCAGACACGATCGTGGTTCACTTGCAATCACTTGTCCGTAGCTAATAATAACTACGAGCGCTAACTATACAGATGCTGTGGGTGAGTCATATAGCAACCAAGATCATGTTGAGCTGAACATAACTCAGCTGATACGAGACTAAATAGATCCACAGACAATCTCATGATTGTTTATATAATAAATCGCTTGATCGCGCCATGCCAAGCTTTCAGAAAACCTTTGATCGCTTCTCCCCTGTAGAAAACCATCTTGTTTTTTTAAATTAGTTTTGATTCATACACGTTTGGAATTGGTGTTGTCATATGGAATAGGTATTTCGATTATAGACGTGAAAATCCTATTTTGGATGAATGTGGGATCTGACGCTTGCTATACGATAGCGGTGTTTCAGAAAGAAATAGTGTAAGTCGTAATTGGCATGTATGATGAGTACGTGAATCCACACAGGAACGCTGAGCTAACGGGCTGAACTGCGTAGTTTATTAACAAGTGAATTTCTGAACCCTCAATTTCCACGACCTTCAGCTAAATATAGCGGTTTCTCATACATCATCCGAGAGTTCGCATCCAATCATTGTCGACCATGCCTATCCCACCCTCGTATCACGTGAAGGGCATGCATGTATAAGTGGTTCACTCTCTGTCACTATGGTTTACAGCTATAAATAACAAAGAACGCTGACGGTATTCAAACTCCGGGTGAGTCACAGCAGCCAAGGTCATATTAAGCTGGATATAGCTCTACTGGTTTGATCCGGTCTTGTACGGGTTATCAGTTCATTTTTGGCTATGTTCATTGACTGAACTTTACTAGAATACATATTCGCTATACTTCCATCAGTGCGTAATTTTGCAGTAAATATTGCAATATGGTTCCAGAGTGTGATGAGTCCGACCTTGCCTTATAAAAGATGAGAATGAATGCGAGTCTACACAGAAACGCGGTGTTTAATAACGGACTGAACTTCGTAGTATATTAACTGCTTGGATAACGGATCTCTCCATTTTCACCTTCAGCTAAATATAACAATTGATCAAATGAAAATGCTGCGGGCGTATAACCAAAGTTTTCCATGGCAACGGGAATTCTCAAGAATAATACTCAAGAAAGAACCTGTGTCGATTTGGTTCGATAGCGGATTCAAATTAAAAGAATTCTTGTAGTTTTCTGCTTGAGTAAACCGGTTATGATATTACATAGATGAAGATACACTATACATGTATATATGGCAGTGATGCAGAACGATGATTAAAGTAGTTAATGACTTGGTCCTGTACACATCAACATCAACACATTAATAATGCTAATTAACAAACGTTTTTTCGAGGTTTGGCAATGACATATGACACATAAAGTATCATACTATAATTAGTGAAGTTTGTTTGCGGCTATTCAGTCCTAATCCAGTATGGATAATGCTTTGAATATTGGCGCAGATACTCCCGGTTTACCTCATACATTATTGTCAAAGTTCCATATATCTGGTCCCAGGTATGCGAGAGAGGGGTTGATGACGCACCCAATAATATGTTTTCTTATGTTATAAATACATATACCGATCATGCGATAGACCAAATACACTTACTGGAGAATGCGTATGCAGAAACTGGATGTACTATTTCAGGATGAGCGAAATACAAGCTTAAGCCCCGGCATTCAATAGCTAGAGATAGTCCATGGTTCTATTGGCTATTTTACACTAGTGGTATTCGACGCGTGTGTCCCAAGGTTATTATCAACACTCAGTCAGCAGTCAGCTCTATTATGTTTCTGGCCCATTGCCAGTTGCATATGTTGCATGAATTTGATAAGCCTGGTTATAATCCTTCAAGAGATAATACCAAGGAAGATGAAGAGACATACAGGCGGACCAAGTAGAAACTAGTCTACATTTAGGCCAAAATTAACTGATGGGTAAGAATAAATACGCTTCTTCGTAGTCATCACCATCTACCTGTGATGATTTGTATCCCAGTCACGCTTCTATTGAAGCTGTTCATGTGGACATCTTGAATGACATGAACACACGCCCCTAGCATCGACTGGAGCAGTGGTAGGTACAAACAGCTCAGGGCGATATGGATGTGGTTCAATATTCCAGAAGGACCTGTATACGGCGTATTCATATGTCGTCTACTTTTTCGAAATCAGGTGCAGACTGTGATAATGTTTTATTTCATACTGGTCCTAGCCGGCATATGAAGTAGGTCTTATAATCATTGACGCCGAAATTATTCTATTAATCATGGTTGAATATTGTCGGGCCTGACGCTTGCTATTGAAAAAAAAACGTTTTAATACCGTAGGCTACAGTTGTAAAGGTTGTTTGATTGATAAATGGATGAATCATCCGCAGTTGCCTGGCCTGTGGGATATTGAATGAACAATGTCTACGTGTGATTTTTGTCAATAAATCATGAAAATTAATAAATATATATATTTCTTTTCAAATCGATTTTTATTCAAAATATTTAGCTCAACTGTATTTCTCTTTCATTTCTCTTTCATTTTTAGCTCAATTAAAGATCAATTAAAGTCATTGCCTTTGATGTCAAGCCCAATTACTACAGATTTTAATTATCTACCATACCCTGATATCTACGATATAGAAGAAAAGATTATCTATTTATTAATTTTCAAAATGTATTGAAAAACTTTATACGTAGACATCGAACATCCAATATCCCACAAGCCAGGCAACTGTGGATTCATCATACGGATGGTGTGTCAGAGTGAACTGGGATCTCATCAGCGTATATTGCTTAATCGTCGTGGTTCACAGCTAAAAAGAGCGAGTTGCTATACACGGCCTCAGAGAATGAGTCATGTCCACTATGCTGTCCTTTCAACTTATCATGTGATCGGAATGTGGAGCAGTCCATATAATGATCCATGTCGTTTGTTCAATAGCCTGTTACGGGTTCAGGCTATATACACAAGCGAATCGGTTTTGTATTGGTAACAAACAGCATGCGTCATCCGACAGTTCACGTCCAATCATCGTAGACCTAGCTTATCCCATTCTCCTATCACGTGAAGCACATGCAGGCACAATCGTTACTATGGTTTATTGCTATTAATAACTATACGAACGCTAACGATACTGAATATGCGGGTGAGTCAGAACAACCAAGGGCACGATGAGCTGATTATAGATCTGCTGATAAGATCCGGTATTGTGAACCGCCTTGTCCGGGTTACTCGGTCCATATTAAATGGTGAGTGAATGGGGAGGATGAGTGGCTATTGGGAGATTTAATTATGAGCGTCCATGATGATAATTAATCAAAGTTGCCACTAAGAATCGATCCGGGAAGAGAGAATGGGGGGGCTTGACAGATGGAAATATTATGTGATACTTCTGTAGTTATGGGAATTAAGAGAAGGTATATTGTTTAATAAGAATGTGGGGATTAAACAGTGTCTATCTGACACTGTTAAGAGGATCATGTGTAGGGCGGGTTGGGGGAAACGGGTTGCACTGCGTGTTCGCACGACCTGTGCCCATCGGGGTGCGATGGAGTGCCCAAGCACATCCATCCATCCATCCATTGTTAATGTGTCGGCCTGTACAAAGAACGTTCACTGTTAGACTCACATACACATACTCATGATTCTCACAGAAGACTATATAAAAAATCACCTGATCGCGTCATGCCATTTGGAATTAGTGCTAAATGTCATATGAAAGAGATCCTTCCAGTACTGACTCGGATATCGTTTTATGGGCGAGGGCTGAATATTGAATGTGGGATCCGACGTTTACTACACGATAAATGTATTGATAAAAATACCGTAATGGTCATGTATGATGAGTACGTGAATCTACACAGAATCGCTGAGTGACGGGTTGTCAGGTAGTTTATTCACTGCGTAGAATTCAGAGCCCTCAAATTCCACGACCTTGTGCTTTTATTATTTTTATTTCATACGCATTTCGAATGGGTGCTAATTGTCACACGAAATAGGTCTTTTGAGTATTGAAACGGAAAATCTGAATACTGAATGTCGCATCTGACTCACGCTGTGAGACAAGAGCTTTAGAAACTATACAGGAAGCCGTTATTGTCATGTACGATGTGAAGGTCGGAACACAGAAAATCTCACTTGATGGGATGAACTGCGTAGTTCATTAACTGCGTAGATTTCTGAAACCTCAATTTCCACGACAGCTTAATATAGCGTTTTACTCATACCTCACCCGAGAGCTCACATCCAATCAGTGTCGGCCATGCCTATTCCACTCTCATATCACGTGAAGTGCAATGCAAATGATTCTCTGTGGCGTATAGATTCACTTGCTGTCTCTATGGCTTACAGCTATAAATAGCAAAGAACGCTGACGATGCTGAATCGCCGGGTGAGTCCATGGAGCCTACAAGAGAACTTGTAGGCTCCATGGTGAGTCATAGCAGCCAAGGCCATCTTTAGCTGAATATAGCTCTACTGGTTCAATCCGGTCAAGTAACAGCGGTCTTGTGCGGGTTACTCGGTCCATTGTTAGGCCTGTACAAAGAATGAACACTACTAGACTACATACTTTTATCAGGTGGTTTATATAAAAAAAAC
Organism: Hanleya hanleyi; assembly: GCA_036873755.1. NCBI lineage: Eukaryota > Metazoa > Mollusca > Polyplacophora > Lepidopleurida > Hanleyidae > Hanleya > Hanleya hanleyi. The sequence goes on from JAVTVY010053302.1 coordinate 96,842, forward strand.
TGCATGCAATGCGTTATGTATCGGTACAGTACTGTATTTTCAAAAAACATCGCAGTAAAGGTTACAGGGTGTGATAATTCCTATCCTCGACTAAGAAGGAATGAGATTGTATGTGTCTACACAGAAACGCGGTGTTTACTCTGTAAAAACAGTTGTGTACAGAATTGCACATCTACAAAAAATGTGTATCAACACAATCTGTGTACTTTTTCTACACAAATTTTGTATCACAGCTACACAGTGATTGTAGATGTTCAATTTTGTCACAGTGGTGTGTACCTCTGGTACACGGTATGTGTAGTTCACAACTGTTTTTAGAGAGTACGTACTAGTCTTCGTAGTTACTCAACTGCGTAACACCGACTCACAGGATAAGTAAACTCGCAGTAACATGTTGCTTCAAAGATTTATTTTTTGAAGCAAAAGGAGCGCAACTTGGCTGGGGGTGCTTAGTTATTTCGTCGTAATATGACTGGAATATTGTTGAAAGCGACGTTAAATCCTATCCACTCAATCACCCCTTGCGTATTATTAATTTCAAATTATTGTATGTTCACTTGATAAAGACCCCATAAGAGGGTCGAACGCTCGCGTATTTAATTGAGTTTACAAAGAGAAGCTCAGGGTTTTTAGTATTATTTAAGATCCCACATATGAGTTTAAAACAATCCTTCAGTGATGTTAGGAAAGAGCGTCACGATTCGGGCCAGAATATTACAAATTACTTATTCTTCTAGCTATGTAGACAGTGTGGGGGATACCGATGTTTTGGAACTGTTGTTAGATTACAGGAAGGTGGGTTAAGCTTGATTATTTATTAATTTCTTCATGTTCAACTCTATCTAATACATATCATTCAATTCTCATATTTGCCCTTCCTGTGATGTCAACAACAAAGAAATAATTTCCAGATCGTGCCAGTCATGTAACTTTCACTTCTCCCATTTGAGTAATCAGCATGCACCCAGGAATTCACATCGTAAATATGCCCAAACTTCATTGTGTCAGGTCACTATAAAGGCAAATTACAATTGTTCAAGTATGCATTCAGAAACTCAACGATGGACTTCAACCGAAATAGTCCGAAAATAATCAGCAATATAAAGTGTTTGCTTGTCAAAACACGTATATTAAAATGACATAACGGAATCTAGGTCATTTGCCCTTCCGACAATTTGCCCTCCAGACACTTGCCCTTCCGACAAATTGTCCTCCCAAAATAAAATCCATTTTGGTCATTTGCCCTTCCTGATATCATTTATGCCTTTTGATTGAGTAACGTGAATACGAGTTCGTTGATTGTTTTGCTGAGGTGTATACAAGAAGTAGATATTTATTTGGGAAATATTTAAACCTCAGTAACATGTTTATTTTTTTCAGAAAGTAAAATCAAATGTAAAATGCATATAAACAATCCTTAAATGAAGTGAAAACATACGAAAAGATATTTATTTACGTTTAAATTGTTGAAATTAGAGATACATATGTAAATATTTTGTTGTACCTAGCGAACCTATATTGTTTATAATATCAACATTTGTTAAGGCAACACAGTGTTTGCTATTTGTAACCAAAACTCTACAGAAAATGTCATTTCTCATGAAACTCATTTTAACAAAATTTAATTTAGGGCGTAGATGTACATCATATGCAATAAAATTGTGAACAAAACACTGACTCGGCTTTCTCTGTGAATGATAACATCGACCGAAAGTATTACATTGTAAAACTATCATAACTGGATTCATTAAAACAAGTGCGAAATTCTGCCTAGAATGAATCGATAAGAATAATTTATCTTTTGCAGATGGTTCGTACAACTCAAGATTTTAGACAAAACATCACTTTTTAGAACCTACAATTGGAACCGTGTAAAACACTGAGAACCCATCGACCTTAATTCATCAGGGTACCGGCGGACGAAAAAAAGCAAATAATTGACAACAAATAGACAGCTTAACATATAGCGACCAATAAAATATATTCCCGAGATATAATGATAAAAACGAATCAGAGATGGATATATTATAAATACTTAAGCACATGATGACAACACTCGAATTGATGCATTTATTTTTTATCTGAAGCTTCCGACGATATAAATGTGCAATATAAGTTTAGTAAGCCTAGGCTTTATCATTATTGAGTTATGATACCTAAAAACTGAACTGTTGATGACAGGAACAACTTTGATAAGTCACTCCAAAAATATCACCATTTTGGCTGTAGTCCATAACAAGATGCGTATCTTGTGTAAGTTCAGTAAGCTTATACTGGAAATTGGTGGTAATAAGCAGCCATTGACAGATGGACGTATCTGATCCGGTGACTCGGAAAAGTAGGTCTCTCTTACTGATTTTTGATAGGTGTCTGTCCTAAAATTTGTAAAGCAATTCAGCTGGTACTTCGAGGCATATCTTTAGTTATGGGGAAAAAACGGAATGTGTGAATATTGACACACTTCGACCTGTTGACCGGATAGATATGGTCCAAAGGCTCCATATTTTCAATAGGTTTCTGATCTGTGGCAACATAAATGTGAGTTGTAAATTTGGTGCTTCTAGGCACATTCATTCTCGAGATAAAGTGGTAAAGAGAAAACGGAGACGGACGGACGTGCAGAGACGTACACCAAGGCCAACATTCGCGGAGGGGTGAAAAACATCGTCTCATTAACATGCCCTCCAAGAAACTAAACTTGATAAATAATATATTAGAGCAGAATTAACATCCTCGACAAAGGAGAAGACAAGTGTAAATATTGATATTTAATTCGCATATAGAACATTTATACTCAGGGAAGACTCAAAGTTGCTTGTGTTAGTAACGAATATATGTATATATGGACAAACGTACCGATGTCTGTGTTGGCATTTAAAAGTGCACGTTTCGGATACGAGCTATTCATTTCGAAAAATACTCATCTGTAACTTTTTTCCGACAAACTACTTTAGTAATTCTATTAAATCCTTCAATCTGTAAGTTTATTGATGATATACACAAATTTCTTTTCTGAGAAACTACGTCAGTAATTCTGTTAAATCCACCAGTCGTAATAGTTTTGTTCTTAATCCTTCGAAAACTCGAGTTCAATGATGATAAAAACACTTATTTTCAGGACAGTCTTGTTTTTCGTTAAAATGTTAACAGTGCATATATGCTGTTGATTGGGAAACCACGAATCCATCGGGCCATCCTGTTGTCTCTAGTACTTCGTATGCAAGCCGACATTAAACAGACTCATTAAATCGAGACTAAGTCGAATTCACACGTGTAGCAATATATACAACTGTTGAGCGCTGTTCTCATCAACATCCATTTTTCAAAGCTATTACTAATCGTCTTCTTTCTACGACAATTTTCACATTTCGTCAATTCGTAACATTGTTTTCTCATTTGATGCATTTTTTTCAATTTAGTTATCTTTTTTCTTTTTTAAAAAAATATTTTTCATGGACCGCCATGATCCATTATTTCGTCTCTTCTCCACAATCGTGAGAACCGTGATTCAGGTTCATGGCGAAATCGAAATCCGACTAATTGTTGGATGGACCACCGTGATTGATTATTTCGTTTCCGCACCCACAATCGTGAAAACTGTGATTCAAGTTCATGGCGAATTCAAATTCGGCTATTTGTTGTATGGACCGCCGTGATCCATTATTTCGTCTCTTATCCACAATCGCGAGAATCATCATTCGGGTTCATGGCGAAATCGATATCCGACGAATTGTTGGATGGAACACCGTGATCCAATATTTCGTTTCCACACCCCCAATCATGAGAACCGTGATCCAGGTCCATGGTATTATCCAAAGTCGTTAGCACCATGATCCTGCTTCAAGGCATCATCGAAATCTGGCTAAATGTTTGATGAAAAGCCGTGATCCGTTATTTCGTTTCCGAATTCACAGTTGTGAAAAAATGTTTTTACTAGGCCATATTGATCGCCTCTATACACCTGCCGGCCCGAATAGCTTTTGCCATCACAATATCCTTGTGGCAGTTATCAAAATGCCTCATCAATCTTTTCATTGTATTGACACATCTTGTGCAATATCTGCACTTATATTGCTGGTATTTGGATGGGTCTTTCTCATAATCTTCACCCTGTTCCATGAGGTCCTCGGTTCGCTGGTATGGAGGCAGTGGGCTCTTGTTATCCTTCATCCATGGGTTAGTCAGAGCTGGAGAGGATGTTAGCCGAGACAATGTGCCTGGATTCAGGAGGAGATATGGTCCTCGTTGTGGATTTACCTGCATCTCTCCGGCGTCTGTTGGTACACCACTATGATTAAGTAGTGGTGATAATGATCTGCTTGGATAATCTGCGTATGGAATCAGAACAGCAGGTTGATTGACCGAGCCTTGGTGGTCAGAGTGATGGGTTGTTTTCTCTGGTGAAACAGATCCGCTGTCATCTTTCGGTTTGCTTGTCCCACCTGATGTATGACTTAGACAATGTTCCTTCAAGGCGTCGGTTTCTCCTGTTCGAAAAACACACCAGCTACACGAATATGGTCGCTCAGAAAAATCTGTGACGCTTGACACATGCTGGTCGGTGATATTTTCAGTGGCGTGGTATTCTCTTTCTGTATTTTTTACAGATCTTGCTCTAGGTGGCGTTATCTGTGGTGTTTCTTCAGGATTTGGATGTTCTACATTTTTCTCGGTGTTTGAGGAATTGCTGCTTATTCTTCGTCTCTTGGTCGACGGATCTGGAGGATCCATCCAGGAAATGGCTTGTCCAAATATTTTCTTTGCCTCGTCATCTGGGCATATCCTTTTTCGCTCCTGACATTTTTCCAACCGATTTTCGTTGCCTTTGTCGTTCGACGGCTTTAGATGATCAATGTACCCGGTATCATCGACGGTAGCCCGAACATTTATTGACTGGTCACGCTTACCGTCTGTACTAGAGATACTTTCTGCTTGTGTCACATGGTGCTCCTCATAATCGTCGTTCTCTGCGGGCATAGCTTGGTCATACTCATCAGCTTTTGGCAACGTAAGAGTAGGAGTTTTTGGAGCAGCCTCAGAACTTGGGTGTAGTGATCGTTTAGTAGGTGACTGGCCGGCTGACGATTTTGGACGGATCTGTGGTTTAACATCCTCGTTTCCATTCATGTCATCTGGGCCGTCCGAATCGGTCTCAGGGGTTTCCTCATAATCGCGGTTCTCTGCAGGCATAGCATGGTCATACTCATCACTTTCAAGATTGCCACCAGCTTCCATTCTTGTCGAATCGTCAGAATGTTCCCTGCTACCAGACTCCCCAGATGTGGCCAAGACTGAACTATGGTCTCTCCTAATATGGTGCTGAAGATCACAATTCTTTGAGAACGGACGTGTACACTCTTTACAATATACGGCTCGTGGATTCTGATGAGCACCCCAGTGTTTCTTGAAACCACCTTCACTTTTGGCGACGTAAGGACAGTCTGGACATTCAAACTTCAAAGCAACGTTTTTCTTCTTCCGAGGTCCGATCTTCTTACCCTTTGATGAATTTGCACGCCAAGTAAAGGACCAAGTGGAAATCTTCCCGGGTTTAACCACTATTTTAGGTCTTGGTTTGGGGCCCTTGGCCTGCGATTTTCCAGGGTTTGTTACCGTTTTATGTGGCTTGTCATTGTCCTCATCAGGGATATAATCCGCATCCTGTGTTTTCTCTTGTTCTTCAGTACGTTTCGATGGAATCTGCTTGAAGGCGGCCATTTCTGCATCTCCGTCGATTTTAGCTTGAATTGATGTAGTCATATCAGCCTGTAGCACTTGCTGGCCTGTCGTTCCTCCACTTAATTCTGGGTCATTGTATGGTGATCTCATATTCTCAAACTTCTCTTGATCTGGAATCAGCTCACTTGTTCTGGAACCTGCTACGGACAATTTTGGAGCAGTCTCAGAACTTGGACATGGTTCAGTGGGCGACTGGCGGTATGACGATTTTGGCCAAACCTGTGGTTTAACATCTTCGTTACCATTCATGTCCTCTGGGTCATCTGAATCATCATTCGATTCACTGGAAATTTCTATCACATAATCCGAGTCATGCTGGGTGCGCGCATCTGTGATGTGATATTGTAGCCCTTGTTGAGTTGGCTTTGGGGATAGATGTTGTCGGGTCGATCTTACCGGTTCTTCTTTCACTGAATGGGTTGAACCCGGCTGAGCTAAAGAAAAACAGATCAGACAATTAGCATATAAAATGTCTTCATTGAAAACATGAGGGTGAGACTCACAAAATCCCTCGGCTTCCTCCATGCAATTGAGAAATATGCTGAGAATGTGCAACATATTATGGCTATATTTACAAATCATTCACAATTGCCCCTTTTAGAGCATATCATTAAATCTGCAGATATAACAGCTACATCCAAGCATATATCACAAACGGGACACAGCTTTGTAGAATAAGGCCCAAGGTAAATAATTATTTTTTGGCGTTTACAATAGAAGTAGATAAATACACAGTTCTTCACATATAACTGGTTAATACATTCGAGCATATCCAAGATTATTACACCCAGAAAGACGCATAGCTCCATAAAATGATGGTCGAGACGATGATTTTTTCGTACGCATCTAGGATACAACTAGATAAATCAGTTTCCAAAATTTAGTAGATGTACCGGACACGGATCTGCAGATATAACTTGTACACTCGACTATATATCGCAAAATAATCAGAGAAAGATCCAACAAGGGGCTTCAATATACGCCCGTATATTTGGAATTACATTGGTTCAAATTTCAAGGTTGTTTAATAGCCTTGATTCCAATTGATCTAGCAATCCAGAGAAAGGTCTACAAGTTTTTGCTTATAAGAATGTAACATATATCACATCTTATATTGAATGATAAACTAAAATGAGCTTAACTCTTGGTAACTAGTTGACCTTGAAGCAAGAGCTTAGAGCTCATATATATCCCACACTGAAATCGACAATAGTCAAACACAAGAAAATATTAGTTTTCCTGCAAATGGATTCCTTTCAGACGAGAGAATTTTTCATGAAGGAGGAAGAAAGAGATGAAGTAAACCTTTGTTCTTGAGTTAATGAACAGGTGTGAAGTTCATAAAGGACCCCTCTCCCCATTAAATTAGTAAATGTATGGTTTTTATTTCACAACAGTTTAACTGAATGAAGCGTTTCAAACATGGGAGACAACTCCACAGGACAATACCATATAAATGCAGGGGAAAGAACTTCGAATATTCCAACAATATCCCAACACATTTAGTCAGGTAAGCTCGATTCAGTTTTGGGTTACTGCAACCTAGACCTCTGACAAATTGATCTCATATGTATGGCTCCACTTTGCCATGCGAGTAAGGTATACTCAAAGTTTGGTATCAATGCATACCTTGAAACTAGAGCTATAGATCGCATGGACAACAAATGTTAATGGATGAACAGACAGAACGCAACATCGCATTACACGACCTCGTCTTCGAGAGGCATATGAAAATGTGATTTCTTGATTTTGGGGTCACAGTGACCTTGACCTTTCACCTTGACCTCAATTTTAGTACACAACACATCGTCTTCCCTCAATCTATCAATGCGCACAAAAAATCATGATTTTTAAATGATTTCCTGATTTTGGGGTCACAGTGACCTTGACCTTTGACCTTGGCCTAAATTTTGTTACATGACAAACCGTCTACCCTCAATTTCTCAATGAACACAAAAAGTCATGATTTTTAACAATTTCACAATTTTGGGGTCACAGTGACCTTGACCTTTGACCTTGACCTACATTTTGGTATGTGACACATTGTGTCCCCCATAATGTATCTACTGACACAAAAACTTATTTTTAATAATTTCCTAATTTTGGGGTCGGTGACCTTTGACCTTGACCTAATTTTTGGTATGCATCACTTCATTTCTGCCTATTGAATCCACTCACAAAAAATTAGAAATTTTAAACGATTTCCTGATTTTTCGATCACACTGACCTTTGACCTCTGACCTTGACCTACATTTAATATGCAACACATCGTTCCCCCCCTAGGGCATCCACTCACCAAAAATTAGAACTGTAGATAGAAAACTGTCAACAATCAATGATTTCCTGATTTTTGGCAACAGTGACCTTTGACCTCTGACCTCGACCTCAACTTTGGTACGCGACACATTGTCTCCACCTGGCGTATCCACTCACAAAAAATTGCAACTGTGGACAGAAAACGTTCACAGATATAGACCGGACACGAACACTTCAGTGATTTCCTGTTTTTTAGGCCAGTAACCTTTGACCTGTGACCTCGACCTTCATTTTGGTACGCGACACATTGTCTCCCCGTAGGGTATCCACTCACCAAAAATTGGAGCTGTGGATAGGAAACTGTCCAAGATATAGACCGGACACGAGAACCGGACAGACGGACAGACGGACGGAAACCGCCATCACATAATACGACCGCCTTTTGGGCGGGCGTATAAAAAGGGGTATATCTCCATACAATATGGGCCGAGGTTTCATTTTTTAGCAGGCATTTAAAATACAACCAGATAAAATAGTTTCATCATAATTTGCAAGCTGTGCCAAACACAGTTAATTAGATATAACTGGTTACAGTCAAGCATGTATCACAAAATTGAAAATTATTGCACCTGAATGGGGTGTAACTCCACAAAATGAGGGCCGAGGCGACTAATTGTCTGTTGGCTTCTATAATACAACTACACAAATAAGTTTCCAAAATGTAGTAGCTGTATATAGTTGATTACATTCAAGCGTATATATCACAAAATAAGAAATTAATAATCTGTAAAGGGGCATAACTCTGCAAAATATGGGCCGAAGGAAGCCATTTTCGATAGACGCCTGACTTATGAATAGATAAATAAGTTCCCAAAATTTGATCACTGTATCTCAAGCGTTGTTTTCCTAAAATGCGGTAATGGACGGACAGATGGACGAACGGACGGGCGTACATGTCGACGACAATACTCCGAGGTCAAAATGGCCGAGGGGTAAAAAAGTAAGAATCAAAATGGAAGATAAGATTCAAGAGGAGTTAAATTCACGGTGTACAAACGGATGCACACATGGATGGACTGAAGTGTTAGCAATATATGGGGGTATGTTCCCGAAGTCGTCGTGGATCGTCATATAATCTGAAAAGTCACGAAAAGAATTAAGTAATATTAACATCACCATGTCGAAAACTGACACAAGGAATGCCCAGTCCTCGTTTCAGGCCCTTGGATGTTTCCACAGGTGATAAATGATAGATTGTAAGCGAGTTTTAGGAGAAATTGTCAGATACCGGTATCTTTGGTATATTAAAAGGATATGTTTTCAATATGTATGATCTTTTTCTACACAAAAATGTCAAGGATGATACACCCCGCCAATTGTATCTGTATTGGGCCTAAAGAGGCTTAGATATGGATAAACGCATGTCAGTGGAAATAGCTCTACATTTCAGTTAATATTAGGATCTAATAATAGCTGTATATAGATGCAGATAAACGTAATATGCTGCAAACATACACACTAGACTGGATATATTTGAGAGGCCACCTCTCACATAACATTACTTGTTCTTATAGATGAAGTGTATCACCTGATGAGGGTCGGAGTGTGGAAGTGTTATGTCTGCGAAGAAGATTCAATTTATTCTAAATATTGACCCAAATTTTTCTACCTAAAGCATCACTAGAAGACACGTACATGTATTTCGCCTATCAGTAGTTTTGCACATTGGGTCCTTTCTTGATTTAAGCTATCTTGATTGAGTGCTGATGAGTACCTCACGCAATACCAACAAATTAATAATTATGCTCACCAGGGATATGCTCCGATAACAGCCTTCTGTTCTTCAGACTTTCCCAGTGAACTGACTCGGTTTTCTGAAACTGTCGGTCGAATGTTGGCTGCCATTGTCGCACTTTATCTGATGGCACAACATCGGCAGGTTGTTTAATCTGCTCATCAAGATCATCCACCCAGATACGATCAAAGTTCCAGTCGACACGATTCATGGCCATAGCTCTAGATTTTCTCGAAGGATGTGCAGATGTGACGACTGTTAAAACTTACCCTCTCCTCTGAAAAATACAATGTTTCATTCCATCAACAAATAATTTTCTTTTTCCCAGCTCCAGTGTTGCCTCTGCCATAAGATTTGTTTACACCAAAGAGCTCAAACTAATGCTAGATTCTCTCAAAACATGTCATTCACTGCAATGGGATGTGTAAGGCTGACAAATTTACCAGTTTCGATATAGTTTTTTCATATGTTTGAGAGTCTTACACACAACGAAAATTACGTCAAACATGGTAAATTTCTCAAAGACAAATTCCGTGGTGTATACCCATCGTGAACCACAGTCAAAAAGTCATTACAGCCAATGTTGCGGTATATACCCATCCTAAAACCTCTGTAATATCACATGTGTTGTAGTCATTACAACTAATGTTGCCGTATATACCTATCCTAAACCTCAGGGATATCACATCTGTTAAAGTCACTAAAGCCAATGTTCCCCAAAATGTTTCTCCATATTTGTCAGAGATATATAATACATGTGCACAAATGTTTACTTGATATTCTATCTGCATATGTCAATTTAGATTGCTTTCCAACATTGAAGATGCTGCATCCATTATTTTTCAAGCTCAAATATTGAGCGGTTTAAATGTACAGTATATCACCTTGCCTTTAACCAATGATTCGATACGAAATTAGTTTTAAGGGAAAATCATCGCAGGGATCAGTTTTGGCTCTTGTGATGTTTTTATAAATATGCAGCCAGTATATGTGACTGTGAGGTCATATGAGTCATGTCATTAGCCCTACATCCTTTGTCATCCACCACCGTTGTCATAATGCGTTTAATTTATATCGTTCAATTGTATGCATATTCTATGATTTACACATATATTGTTTATTTTACATAAATAAATAAAAAAACAGATAAAGCTAAATGAAAATGAGCACAATTTATTTTATCGTACGTGGATATCAAACCAAGGATTCTGGTTGTTTCGGCATGCCAGATAAACGTAATTTTCTACTTTATTATTAGTATTTATTTTGCTGAAACACGTAATAAATCTAGAGCCTTAGTACCAAAAATAGTCTATGTGGATGCCTTTGCCCCCTCTACCAACTACCCGTGGTAATTAACGGATACCCCTACCGCGTGTAATTCCAACAATAAATCTTGCGCTCAATTGTTTTAAACTTTCACCACAATAGCCACACTTTCCTGTACACAAATCAGATGAAATACAGACACACATTTGTATTCAGGAAAATATGGCTTACCTGATTTGCAAATCAGGAACAAATGTCTCAGTAGGGTTAAAAGATAGGCCCGGGTATTTATTCCTAGCGGACATTCAACCCTTTTACATAGGCACAAAAATAATTTCAGTAAAATAAAAGTCTTTGTTCTCCTGATTCCAAGCTAATACAACAGTGAGTCCTATCTAAATCAAAGACAAGAACATTATGACCATGCATACATTTATGAGAAATGTTCATGGGTCATATGCTATATAAATATGAGCATGTGTAAATCATTAATGAGATGAAAATTCATAAACAAAAGTTATTTAGTATCAAGTCAACATAAAATTATGCTACATATTCGGTGCCACACAGTTTCACTAAAGACTTACTCCCTGTTCAAATTACAAGCGGTCTAGTCCGTCATTCATAATTCAGCCGTCGTCCATAAAAGAATATCCGCGTCCATAATCCAAAGACCTATTCCATATTCCATCTTCATTTATCATGGCCAAATTGTATGCATTGGAGATATGTGTACTTGTATGGCAAATGTTAATGAAATAAATTAGATCTACATCATTTATTATTTACCCTATCAACATCATAATTGTACTACATACCCGGCAAATAATTTATATTCACTCAAGAAATGATTTTGTTCAGGGAAATTAAATCCCTGTTTGAAAAGCCTCAATATCCATCTATCCCATGATCAAATTGTATGCTGTATAATTATGTGCACATGTATACCATTTATTTCTTAACCAGTAAATAATGCAATTAGTCCAGGTTTAGTCAAGTTAAGCTTGTAATTGGGTCCCTAGACAATTCATTGTGTACCACCATGATCGAATTGATTACTGTATAAATATGTGCATGTGTAATTCATTGCAGAGATGAAATTTGATATAAATAAAATGTTTCTTAAACAACAGGCTAGATATATGTATTAGGTAATGTACATAGTTTTAGTTTCATTCAAGCGTTAACCCCTACTCTGAAAAAAAACAGTTGTGTACAAAATTGCACTTCTACAAAAAATGTACTATCAGGAGTACACAATCTGTGTACTTTTTCTACACAAATTGTGTATCACAGCTACACAGTGATTGTATATGTTCAATTTTGTTACAGCGGTGTGTACCTGGGGTACACAGTTTGTGTACTTTTGCTACATACCTGTTTTACAGAGTATTTAAAGATCGACATTCTAAATCTGTCCCATGATCAAATTGTATGCTGCAGATATAGATCTAAATGTTATTTGTACAATTTATCTTTTTCAATCAACAAAAGAATTAATCCAGAGGGAGTTTGGTATAATGTCACAATCGAGAAAATTTCAGTTAGCCTTTGATTTGGGCCAGAGGGAATTACTCCCTGTCAAAGAAAATGTTTATTAGTGTACAGTGGGACATTTTTTACTTGTTTTGCAAATATCTCAATCAGTATAGTCCTGTGGAGTAGCCTTCTATGCAGTAGTTATAACTAATAATTAGTTTGACATAATCATACAAAAAAATCTGAAATATCTGCTAAGCCTTTCTCCAGAATTACATTTTAAAAAGTTGAAAAAGTGTCCCAGTTTGCCCCAGGTTTGGGGATCAATAGAACACCCACTGAGGTGCAATGAGACAATACTCAAAATTCATTTTAAATCAAGTATATACTGTTATGTTTCATGAGTTTAGATTTTTCTATTAGTTGTTATTTTAGATCCGTTCATTACATGAACAATTTCTCAGAGGACCAAATTTGAAGAAAAAAATCTATTTTGTGTTATTTTTGTTCCATTAGACTTTGAATTTGTTAGTAAAGCTCATTAAATCCGATGAGATTAGTGCTTACTTCTATCTGGGAAACAAAATAATGCACGTTCATAACATTTCAGAGTGATTGTAAATTTCGCCATTTGATTAGTATTGTCCCAGTGTGCCCCAACAAAAGTGTCCCAGTCTAACCCGGGTGCATAATTTTGTTTTTATGTTTTGTTAAAAACACATATATACATACATCTGAGATAATAAATCAATGCAATTAAATTGTATCTTTGTCCATCCTCTGTCAATAGTACCAAAACAGTAATGAAATACTGTAGAAAACTTGGTATGACAAACAATCATCCTCAGTCCTGAAAATTTACTTGTACTGTTCAAGAAGTTTTTCTGCCACTAATTTGTTACCACTGATAGTTTTTACTTATAATCAATATATAGGTTTTGTATTGGGATGGTGAAGCTTTCTACTGATAATAATGTTATGTGATTCCTGTACTTGACTTAGTCACACTGTATCCCAAGGCATACCGTACAGGTGCCGTGATCAAATGGATTGCTGCAGAAATATGTGAATGTATGCGTCATTGGTGAGACAAAATTTGATCTGAATGCAGTTATTTCTTATAAGCCACTCAACATAAAAAATTATGCTACATTTTCGGACCACAAATAGTTTAATCTCACTCAAGCTTTAATCCCTGTTTAAAGATCTATATTCTCTGTCTGTCTCATGAACATACTGTAAGCACCAGAGTTATGGCATTGAGCAGATAAATTAGATCATTTATTTCTTACTCTATCAACATACATACCCTGCAAATAATCTAGATTCACCCAAGAAATGGCCTGGCCAGGGAAACGTTATCCCTGTTCGATAACCCTCATAATCTATCTACGAAGTTGTCAAATTGTACCTGTATAAACAAGTGATCCTTTAAATAGTTCATTTCATCTCAAGTTTTATGTATTCCTACTCAATATCCATCATCGACATTTGCATCTTATAGAGTGTACATGTACAGACCAGGTATTTGAAATGAAGATTTGAGTGGAGAGAAAATTGACATACTAAATCTCTGTGAAAAAATAAGTGACATATCTATAAACAACGAATGAATTAATTCTTCCAGGTTTCTAACACATGAGCGTTCCCTATTATTCATGTGATAGGAGGGTGAGAAGGACATGACGGATGCTGATTGGATGCGGTATGGGCTGGACAAAACCAGTTTAGAAGTATGAATTAGAAACTACGCAGTTCAGTAAAATTTCCCGAATTAACGATCAGCAAATCTATGATCGAAATTCAAGAGTGTAGGTTAATCATTTTCGTTACTTGCCCCACAGCTGTAATTTAAAAGTCAACTTTCTGAAGACTGGTCTACCCAGTAAAATCAGTGGATAAAAATATCGTCGCTGGTATATCACCATAGTACCAATACCATGGAGGTATACCTCCATGATAGTACTAACGGAGCACATTGACACACAGCATAGACCAGGCAACGCAGGGTAAAACTGAACTAACAGAACTCGACTGAGTAAGGACATTAACTGGACAAAGAACCGAATCTTACACTTTCCACACATGTCATTAAATATTATATACCTCTATCGTACATAACTAATAAATATAACGATGTTAAAATGACCACATAAGTACATGTAATGTACAAACCTGAAGTTCACTGAGCCTCCTCAGCTTAACTGTGAGCAGAAGCAGTTCAAGACGGTATATACGGGTACGGCTAAATATCGTCTCAATATAGCAGCAGTAACATTGACACTGACAGGACTCGCCCGTAAACAAAATATGAAGCCTGCATATGTTGTTAAATATGCTATAGATCCACAGCAAAATGATCAAGAGAAATGGAATCCTCCAACCGCCGTCTTGAGCTCGGAACACACACTGATGTAATAGGGCTACTGTCAGCGCTGATAGCTATGATATTTCTCAGAAAATGGAAATCGACTGCGCTACGACGCACAAAGCTGTGCTCGAAATTCACGTGATAGAGAATAACCAAATCTCGAATAACCAAATCTCGAATAACCAGTTTTAACTGGAGTGTATGACTCATACATCGGAGATGGGGAATTCAGTCAGCCTCGATGACGTTCAACCCACATCTCTATCACGTGAATTTCGAGCACAAAGCTTGGAGTGTATGAGTCATACATCGGAGATGGGGAATTCAGTCAACCTCGACGACGTTCAACCGAGTTAGGTGCGCAATTGGTTTTTTTCCTTGATATTCTTCATTCTCCCCTATCACTTAACATTGTGCCAAATAGCATTGGTGACAATATACTGCAGATATTTTGCTAATCTTTGGTGCCGGAGTTTGAAGGCAATATAATTCTTCTAATTATCATCTAAATTGCATAGATTCGCACTGCATGGTAAGGTGATATATCGTCTATTTAGTGTAGATTCGCAAATCGATTTGTCATTCACATTTTTGTTATGCGAGGTGATATATAAGCACTTTGATAATCTCATCTAAATTGCATAGATTCGCACGTCATGGAGAGTTAATATATTGTCTATTTAGCGTAGATTCGCAAATGTGTTTTACTTCGGCGTGAGTGCAGCAGAAGCAGTTCAAGGCGGTATATACCGGTGCGGCTAAATATCGTCTCAATATATAGCAGCAGTAACATTGACGGGACACCCTAGTTCAAGTTTCAAGTTTCCCGAGTTCCCTAGTTCCAAGTTCCCAAGTTCCAAGTTTCAGCTCTGTAGTTCCAAGCTCCAGTTCCCCAAAGCTCCCCCTCTGAAGTTTCAAGCTCCAGTTCCCCCAAGCCCCACCTCCAAAGTTCAAAAGCTACAGTTCAAAAGCTCCCAGACCGAACTACTCCCAGATAAAGAAGGCTTGAGGGGCAATAAATGACAAGCTCCATGGTTTCAGAAAGATCTCTACCGATACTGTTCAACATCTAGTACTAAACCTCTCGTAATACAGGGCATGTCGCCTAATAATATTTCTTTACAATACTTGTATATGTTTCGGTACATTTTTAGCATCGGTCGGTCTTTTTTTTTCAGTCATTACCGTTCGGCGGTAATTGTGCATAGAAATTGAGCCAAGCAGAATATTTTGATCTATCATATAAAATTGGCAATATTTGATGCTGACAGTGCACAATGTAAACTCGAAGAAAAATAAAAATAAGATGGATTAAAAAAGTTATTAAACTTCACACACATATCTTTGTAAACGTCGCATATCCTTTCTGTATGTAGACCCCTGCCGGCCAATAATTGAAAGTTGGCATGATCATTTGCCCCTGAAAACTTAAAATGACTCAAATATAAATGGTTCAGCTCTCAATGCTGGTATACAGAAGTGATAAATAAATCATACAAATCTGGAGTCGGAATCAATCTCTTATGTTGCCTCTTGTTAGCCTTTGTTACACCCTTTATACATCTGCAACATCCCTTGTGTTCAGTTCCTGTGTAATTTCAGAAAATGAAACCTTTTGATGATTCACGGATATCAAACTACTGTACCTTTCTCTGGATCCAATCAGGAATCAGCCTTATCCTGTTTGTAAGCAATTTTATTACATCCATATCTCAAGTACATTCTGATGAGGCAAACTTCATTATTTGATTTAGATAATTCCTGTCCAGAGTCTACTACTTCTCAGGGATTCCCCACCTGCACTGTCATATATCCATCACTATTACGCAACCAAAGTTATGTTGTGTCTATATTTTGGATTATCACTTTGTTTCATGTACAGTCATTTAGATACCTGGCAGCCTTTGACTTATCTTATGTACATATTCTCACTAGGTCCCCCACAACCTGTGTAAACACGGTAATCTGCTCAAGGAATATAATCAGTTTATTGTCAATGTGTGTAATTCTAATAGTACAGGGGCTTCAATTGTGTGTGTTGGGAATGGAGGGGCGTGTTTGTAATCATCACATCAGCCACAAACGGTAAACTATTATGTAATTTGATTGATGCAGCTCGGTTTCACAGAAAGCCATAATCATCCAATGGGTTGCAACCACCGATGGGTGGACGTCCATGGCTCTGTACAAAACAATTCAAATTTTCAAAAGTCGACAAATAGAAATACGAAACTGCACATCTGAAAACCCCTCGGCTCTGGGCGCCAGCCATTCACAATTTATCCAATTTGAACCAAGGTGTCAGGAACACCAAGCTGTCAAGTGACAAATATACAGATTATCAAAAATGTTGCAATTAGAAAGGGCCCGTAAGATTTCCATCCAATCAGAGAAACCAGTATTCATTACATAAGTCTCTTGATGCATCGATGATGTATACCAAATTTTACTTCGAGCATTTGAACGGTATCAGAGATAAACAGCATTAATGATGTCGCATAAATTAAAGATGGCCACCCATCCTTCCCGCCACTCAGAAGGACTGATATGGTTATTCATTCATGCAAGTCTGTTCATACATCGATGCTGTATACCAAGTTTCGTATAGAACAAATAAAATCAAATTGTATCAGAGATATACATCATTAAAGATTTTGCATCAATTAAAGATGGCCGCCAAGGTTTCTAACCAATCGGGTCCAGATTCATTCGAGTTCTGGGTCACGAGCATATGGATGTACACTGCAAGTTTGGTGTGCATAGGTTAAGTCGTTCTAACGATATCTTGGTAATGAGAAAGCTATGATGGTCTCGCATAAATTAAAGATAGCCGCCAAAGTTTCCAACCAATCGGGTCCAGATTCAATAGGGTTCTGGTTCACGAGCATATCGGTGTGCACTGCAAGTTTGGTGTACCTAGGATGCCGTTCTAAAGATATCTGGGTAACGAGAAAGGTGTGATGGACGGACGGACGGATATGACGACAACACTATCCTTCGGCCAAATTTTGGCCGAGGGGTAAAAAATTGAAACAATGCTGACGATTATATGAATTACATAACTCAGAAATCTTTGAAATGAAACTAATTGCCATCCATTCATACATACCTCTAATTTTGGGTGATGTGTGAGTGAATTGCGGTAATTCGGTATATGGGGTACCGTTATCTAGTGATCAAGAGGGTCAATGCGACAGTCCGAATCATAAGGGGAACAAGACGGGTATATGATGAATACAAGAAATCTGATGACCGGTCGCATTTGTCATGTTTGTAAAAGAAAGTTCAGTCGCGTATCATCGGCTTATTACCGATGTGTTGACCGAATAGCCTCAGTCAAATCATACCACGATACTACATTTGTTAGTACACACATAGCTCAAAAAGTTATGTTTCAACAGAAGATTTAGCAAATCATCCAATTATTTCGGCATAAAGGCATGGAATGTACCCCCTCTACTCCTTACTTACTTTCCCTGATCCCACAGCTATCCTGACACGTATTTACGGTCTTCCGACCTCCAAAAATATGATAAGATGGACATTTGAATTTGAGAGAGAATGATGGTCACTTTCTGTGACCTTATAGCTATCCCAGCGAAGTTTCACAACAAAAGAAACAGAGCGATTGTAAAATTATAAGACGGAAGTGTGTAATCTAAGTTCCTCTACAGAGGATGGATAGGACTTTCTTCCATTTAAAGTTATTGGCGATCTGTGCTATCCTGAAGGATGTTTTCACAAACTTCTAATCCCCCAAAATATTGGTTCCAGTAGGTGTTAGATGCGGCTTACTTTAATCTGTCATCTATAATCAGTGAGCTCCACAAGAATTCAAAACATGTGTTGAACAGGCTAGACAGTAACATTATAATAAGTAACATTATAATAAGGGTTGATTAACAATGGTATATGTTTTATGCCTCAAACAACCAGATGTGTATCATATCTGGGAGCTTTTGAACTGTAGCTTTTGAACTTTGGAGATGGGGCTTGGGGGAGCTGGAGCTTGAAACTTCGGAGGGGGAGCTTGGGGGAACTGAAGCCTGGAACTACAGAGCTGGAACTTGGAACTTGGGAACTTGGAACTAGGGAACTTGGGAAACCTGAAACTTGAACTAGGGTGTCCCAACATTGACACTGACAGGACTCGCCCGTAAACAAAATACCAAGTCTGCATATGTTGCTAAATATGCTATAGATCCACAGCAAAATGATCAACAGAAATGGAATTCTCCAACCGCCGTCTTAGAGTTTGGAACGCACACTGATGTACATGTAATACAGCTTCTGTCAGCGCTGATACCAGCTATGGTATTTCCCAGGATATGGAAATAGACTGCGCTCGACGCACAAAGCTGTCCTCGAAATTCACGTGATAGAGATGTGGGTTGAACGTGGTGGAGGCTGACTGAATTCCCCATCTCTGATGTATGACTCATACATACATTTAACGAATGCCATATGCAATACGCTGCATTCGCGGTTCACACAAAGATCCTTACAGTGAATCTCTGTACCCATCAACTACATGTGTTAATGCATGATGTTGTTTATATTGATTGTTCGAAGCTGATGCTGCTTCTTTCGTGTTCTCTGCCCTGTCTAGGGTGTTCAGTACAATAAATATTGAATTGAATTGAATACACTCCAGTTAAAACTGGTTAGTCGACAGACCATATCGCCGTTTTGGGTTTTTTGACTGCGGAAAACTAACGGGGCACTGAAACAAGTTTCAATGTTTCGAAGTTCCCTAGCTTCCAGCTTCAAAGTTTTAAGTTCCAGCTCCTTAGTTCCAAGCTCCAGTTCCCTGAAGCTCAAGCTCCGAAGCTCTCGTATAATATAGTGCTGGTAATGAAACTGCACTCTTATTTGGCCATCTTGAAGATATCAGACAAATTACCTACACATTCGGTAAGTCCAGACTGACTAACATGTTATTGCACTGAAAGGAGAAGGGTTCAGTTGATTTATTTATGCGAAACGATCCTTATCTTCAGAATTCCAGAAGGCGTCAGCAGGAAATGAGTGATACCAAAGTCATTCTTTTTATCAAATAACTTCACAACCCAGGCTTGAACTAATAGATATGATAATGGTCTCATAAACACGTTAAGAGATATGCTCATTGAAACAGTTTTCTGTTACATCTCATTCTTTTCTTGTTCTCCTTCTAATTCCAACTGGCACAGTTGCGCCTCTTGACATGATAATGATTATCCAACTTTAGTTGCTGATGGTAAATATGATTATAAATAATTCGATATGCGTAAGATATCTAGTGATCAAGAGGGATCGGGAGAATAAGAAGGTTATAACGGATGTAGCACCAAGGATGATTTAGGGGGCGTAGTTAGGAGGTCGACCTTCATATTTTACAGACATTTTGCAGATAATCTATATTTTTCTCGTTTGTAATAATTCTGAGGTGACTGGATTTTCACTGAAAGTATGTGTAAACGCTGGGTGGGAATCAATAATTTTCAAATCCGGGTATATGTAAAATCATATATTCGACGTTATTGTATTGAGTGGCTGTTTAGGAGGGTAGCCGTAAACACTTGCAAAACAGGTCCTGTTTTGTACAAAACACCGACTTTGGTATCCAACTGTCCTACAGAAGTAACCTGGCGAGCTACATCATCCAGAATGGTGTATATACCTAATTGCAACCACACGGGTAAGCTTTACCTACATGTATAGAGCAGTTCATGCCAACTTTGTATCACACTTAGTACCTAGGGTGTCGGGATATAAAAGGCGGAACAATACATATATTAAGGGTTGTGGATCTCACTACTACTTGATTTTTACAAACTTGAATGTAGACTGCATTCTGGTAGGGTAATGCGGTAGATAAGGCCTGGAGGCGAATATAAATAATAATAAGAAGAAAATTGTGTGTCTGTATTTGTTTTTTCTGCAAATCTTGGGGGCAAGATTTATTTGTAATGGAGCACCGTACAGATCCACACCCCTTAATATATGTTTTGCCCAGCCTAATGTATTCTGATCACCCCAGCGGGCTAGGACCCCTGACCCCCCTAGTTTGGCAAGGACTGTTCCTTGCATGGAGGTAAATCTTACCTGTGTGGTTGCAATTAGGCATTGCACCATTCTGGATGTTGTAGCTGGCCAAGTTATTTTTGTAGAACAGTTGGTATTTCGTATGAACATAGCCTGTTTTGCCAGTGTTTACTGGGTTTATACTTGGTGTAAGAACGCACAAGACAAAGCCTACAATAGCCTGTCTGAGCTCAACAATGCGTCTAGACGTGACCCTTTTCAGCTGCACAAAAGCCTCAACAAAAGCCTCAACAATGCGTTCTTACACCAAGTATCGACCGTTTACTGCTACCCTCCTAAACAGCCACTCAATACAAATTAATGTATACTATATAATTTTACCTTTTTCCGGAGTTGAGAATTATTGATTTCGTCCCTGCGCTCACATATGATTGACTTTTTCAAAAAATTGCTGCAGGTCAGGACTGATGTTGTGAACACTATGAAGCCAGGTATACTCGATCGGATTTTTTTTGAAAAACGCGACCGAATTTACGGAAGAGAATTCCGCGCATTCAGTATCTCCTAGTCTTGTCCGGTCTTGGTGTTGAAAACAAGAAATCTGATGACCGCAACATTCTTTCATGAATTTAGTCGCATTTGTCAGACAAATTTTAGGCGTAGCTTAATGCCGTATGATTGAACACAGTTGAATTGGCGGAATAGTCTCAGTCCAACGGTCCACGATTCTACATTTGGTAATATATTTACATAGCTCAAAAAGTTTTCTACAAAAGAATGTTCAGTAAATCATCCTATTATTTCCCCATAAGCCCCGTCGTACACATTATAACTGTTAACATTATAGATAGCTATTAAAATTATATAAGATGGGAGTGTGTACTCTACTCTTCTATATATTTTTTATCATTTATAAAGTGATAGTATAACAGTATTTTCGTTATTTTGGGATAACACTGTCTTAGAATAGCCCAAATTCTAGTGCTGAAAATTTGGTCGAGTCCCGTGCGGGATTCGAACCAGCGACCCCAGAGTCAGGCACCTACTCGCCAGCACTGTATGTCGGCGATCTATATCACTCGGCCAACGGGCCTCCCACAAAAATAGGAGGTAGCAGACCGGTAGTCTTGAAAGCGAACATACAGTGCCCCTCTGATGATCGTAATGACACAGCTCCCACAGCTGAATAGATATATTTTTTATCATTTAGAAAGTGATTGTATAACCGTATTTTCGTTATTTTGGGATAACACTGTCTTAGAATAGCACAAATTCTAGTGCTGAAAATTTGGTCGAGTCCCGTGCGGGGTTCGAACCAGCGACCCCAGAGTCAGGCACCTAATCGCCAGCACTGTATGTCGGCGATCTAAACCACTCGGCCAAATTTTCAGCACTAGAATTTGTGCTATTCTAAGACAGTGGTATCCCAAAATAACGAAAATACTGTTATACAATCACTTTCTAAATGATAAAAAATATATCTATTCAACTGTGGGAGCTGTGTCATTGCGATCATCAGAGGGGTACTATATGTTCGCTTTCAAGACTACCGGTCTGCTACCTCCTATTTTTGTGGGAGGCCCGTTGGCCGAGTGGTTTAGATCGCCGACATACAGTGCTGGCGATTAGGTGCCTGACTCTGGGGTCGCGGGTTCGAATTCCGCACGGGACTCGACCAAATTTTCAGCACTAGAATTTGTGCTATTCTAAGACAGTGTTATCCCAAAATAACGAAAATACTGTTACTCTTCTATAGATTGACCGTATTGCATACTATACTCGCGGATTACGCTTTCTTGCGTTTAAAGTTAATTTCCTTGACCGACCCCATAGTTATCCTGATGGATTTCTCCACAAACTTTCTATCCAAAACCATGTTGGTCCCAGTAGCTGTTAGGCAATTTGTTTATTCGGTGATCCCATAACTACATGGCAGTGTGACTAACGTCACAGGACCTACGAAGTAGGGTCTGATATGAGAGATGACTTGGGGGCCCTATGTGCTACCGTGAGAGAATTTATATAGCAGTCTCTAATTGACAGTGGGCACTATTAACTTTCCCAGATGTCTCCGCTGGTCAGCCATTAGCGTAGCAACTATTATCGCCCTCAGTTTCTATTACCCTGGACAATTATCAGCCCAGTAATACAGCACTCGCTGAGCCATCAATAAATAATAAAAAAATAATAATAAATCAAATTTTCATCAGAATTCGGTCAGCTCAGAACTTGATGTTAACAATGCCGTAATGCCAAAAATTAAGGCTCTAATGTCAACGGTCCTCCTTATTTTGCCGACGAAAGGATTCGGATGGACTCGCTCACTCACTCATTACCGGACAATTTGCAAATGGTAGCCTACTTCGTAGCAATATTCCTGGAGCTCAACATCCATTCGAAAACATGTGTCGTACAGGCTAGACAGATAAACCAGAAATTAGCATTACAGTATAGGCTGATTGGCGATGACATATGTATTATACTTATACCACCACTGGATATGTATCGTATCGGAGGTTCAGAGCTGGGAGCATTGGAGATTCGGGGCTTGGAACTGCGTAGCTGGAGCTAGAAGAAGCTAGAGCTTGGGACTGCGGAGGTGGAACTTTGAACTTCGGAGGTGGAACTTGAACTTCAGAGGTGGGAGCTAGGGGACTTGGGAACATTGAAATTTATTTTAGGGTGTCCAAAACTACTGTATGTCTTCCAGGGATTATGCTTCATGTTTTGCACGTTTTGATCTCGCACAAGTGTAGTGCAGCCCCAATTATATAGCCCTTCACGGAAAGTGTCTGATCTCCCCCTGATTAACTGCCGCTCTTATCAGAAGCTGTTTCACTTTTATCAAAGGCACCCGCAATTATTTTGAATAATATATTGATCAAATATTCTAGAATATGTGTTTGAAAAAGTACTTTGATTATATTTTCTACATGAACCAATAGATATCATCCAGTGAACATATTCGAAACATCCCAAGATCGGCTTTTCTTGAAACTCAACTACTTAGATAAAGGACTGGACATTATTAATTTACCTCGAATCCTGAATGATCCAGAGGTACGCAACACTAGTACTGTACCAAACTATTTTAAGTTCACAGAACCTCCTTGCATTTCATATAAGTATACTAAATCTATAGCCACCAAAATATTCAATTACTCTAATGCTGTCAAGGAGTTTGACTGGAACTTATACACGTCGGGAGGCTATAGTTGTGATTGTGAATCATCGAACTTTATCTATACACCATGCAAACATGTTGTGACTGGTGATCTTGATGTGGTGAGTGATAAGGACCTAAGATTACTCCTGATGAAGGGACCTAAATATAGAGAGCCGAGAAATACAAATCTGAAGCCCGACCAGAAGATAGTCCTGTCTGCTTTGGAGCAGTACGTTATTGATTGGTCTAAGCGAGAAAAAGTTGAACCTACAGTACTCGCTGATTGGCTGGACCTCACCAAGAGCAAGGTCGTTGGAACAATCCGCCATATTGACAGAAGTACCCTTCCCCAAGCAAAACAAGTACTGAGAAGCCCCAATTCGCAAGAAGTTCTAGCAAATCTCCAGAGTAAATATTACTATTACCAGGTGCTGGTTGAAGAATTGAGTGTAAACATATCGTCATCAAATACGTCTACTTACCCTCAAACTGCATTTACTCTGGAAGATTTATTTAGCAATCACAAAACGTTTCTCAAGGAAAGAGGTATTTGTATTCCAACCAAACATATTGATATACCAAAAGTATACTGGAGCCCCAAAATGCATAAATCACCATACAAAGCGAGATTCATAGCTGGTTCTAGAAGCTGCACCACCAAGCTTCTTTCAACCCTGTTGACGAGGGTCCTTGAGGAGGTAAAAACATTTTGGGAAAGGTATTGCGCCACTATTTAAATCTCTGGCGTTGAATGTATGTGGATATTGAAAAACTCAAAATGTCTTACGGAAGAACTTGATGCTAAAGGTCACATACCGTATAGACATGTATCCACATGGGATTTATTGACCGTCTAAGTTCATTAATAGTATCCGTGTTCAAGAAAACTGATCGTAGATATATTAATGTTGGATGCTATAACGCATTCTTTAGCTCTACTACATACAAGAGATATCATTCATGGGATGTTTCTTTGTTTATAGAGTTGCTTGAATTTCTCATTAATAATATCTATGTGAAATTTGGCAACACAATATATCTTCAGCATATAGGTATTCCAATGGGTACTAATTGTGCACCCCTGTTGGCTGACCTATATCTGTTCTCTTATGAAAATGACTATATGCAGGCGCTTTCAAAAACCGATGCATTCAAAGCCCGTTCCTTCTCATTCACCAAACGCTATATGGACGATCTTCTCGCTGTGGATAATTGCTATATAAATGACGCAGTAAAGGATATATATCCACCTTCACTGGATTTGAAGGAAACTACAGATAACCCCACAGGCACATCATAATTAGACCTATATCTCTATAACAATGAAGCGGGCCTTCTCTCTCGTCGACTGTATGACAAAAGAGATGATTACAATTTCGACATCGTGAACTATCCCTTTCTGGACAGTAATATTCCAGTGGGACCTGCATATGGCGTATACATATCACGCCTAGTAGCATTTGCTAGATCCTGTGTTAAATGAGACGATTTTAATCAACGTCACAAAATATTGTTACAGAAACTTATAAAACAGGGCTACACCACCAAGCGCCCCCACTCAAAGTTTCTCAAATTTGGCGATACATATCGCATGCTGATAGCAAAATACGAGCGTAGCGTGCAAGATCTATGGCGTTGCGTTTCGTAACTTGTGTCTAATTCCGCTTAACCCGGGGCTAGGGGCCGTATGAACCCATGTACTTCAAAGATCCTCATGGTACTCATATGAACAGTCACAATCAAAGCGTGACTGAGATACATCATTCTTTGGATGATGACTTTACAACGAATATTATGGATTAGGAGTGCTGATCAGCGATACGGATTTGATATTTTTGGAACATCATGATGTCTTGCCGGCATCATTGAAAACTGTTGACCGCTTCTCTCTTGCAGGAAACAAGCCTATGTTTATGTATACTATGATTGTCTTTTTGAATTTGGTGCTAATACTGTCATATGGAATATGGAATAGGTCTTTGGATTATGGACGCGGATATTCTCTAATGGACGACGGCTGAATTATGAATGACGGACCAGACGTTTGTAATTGTATAGGTGAACATTATGAAGAAAATTTTCTTAAAATGAAAAATAGACTATTTCATTACTTAAACTAATGGTGAGGGCCTTTGGTACCTACCGGAAGTTCCCTGCATCAATACACCCCAAGTGCAACAAACGCTTTCCGAATTGGGCTATAGGGCTGCACGAATGATGATCCATCGCTCTTGAAGACTATAACCCTGTTACATCCCCACCAAAATGGTGAGTGGGTTAATACGATTTAACGTGGCTTTCAACTACATATATTTCAGTCATATCACGACGTTGGGTCCTATTTGTTTTCACACCCGGGAAATACACGGGTGGGGTCCTATTCCTTTACACACCCGGGAACCCCACGGGTGCCTCTGTTAGTCGTCTTTGACGACAAGTTATCAGAGGAGCTGAGGCCTATTCTTACCATGACCTGCGGTGTGCACAACGACATCCCAGGTCAATCCCCGGAAAACCCACAGGACTCCGAAATGGCTTTAAAATGCTTCATTATGTATGACCCCGGGAAATTTAAAATTCCGGGTCACAAATCCTAAAAAAATATAGCCCACTAGAAAGAATCCAGCTCCCCTTACTAAAATATAAATTATATCGTATGAAAAGCGACTTGAGAATTCCTTTGCATTTTACGAATAGTTCAGCATGCTTTCTTCCTTCATCGGAAACTGTTGATCGACGGATATTGGCTGTCGGATCTGACAAGTGTACTATACACTGAGAGAAATAAGGTGGTCAAAATGACCACTTTTAGGTGGTCTAGCGCCAGGACCACCGAAATGGGTTATCTTGACCACCATTGCAGTCATAATTTACTACCTCGGTGGTAGATATGACCATCTGGGGTGGTAAATCGGATTGACCACACACTCGTACACTCTCAGAAATATTCAGGGAATAATGCTGAATAGATCAGGCTGCACAAGGACAACTCAATTTCAGGTATTTTACCCGAAATCCATGGATAATTTGCTGAAATTCAGAAAAAGATCCCTGAATGAGAGGATTTTCCCTGAAATTCAGGCAAATTTATCACCCTGATAAGTAAGTTCCCGACCCTATTCAGGTATGTAAAATCCCCTAAAATTTAGGTAATTTAGCTTTAATTCATGAATCATATACCGGCACCTGAATTTCAGGAAATTATCCCTGGATTTCAGGTAAAATCCTGAAATCGAGTTGTCCTTGTGCAGCCCGATCTATTCAGGATAATTCCCTGAATGTTTCTGAGAGTGTAGTCAGCCTGACCGCCCTGAGTAGTCATCGTGACCACCCTGTGAGTCCAACTTGAAACTACTGATATGAAAACGTGACGGATGACGTATGTCGGGTGATATGCCCTTTTGGTCTGCTGCTTCCCCATATTGCATTTGCAGAAAGCGGAATGGGTAAATATTATTTGGGGCATTGGAAATGGGTGCTTGCAAACCAAAAGCTACTCGAGTTTTGACCTTGGAATTCTCACTTGGACCATGAAAGTGTTCATTTTCTTGACCATCAAAGTGGTCATTTTTATGACCATCCTACGATGATGAGACTAAGATGATCAGCTGGATCACTGAGGGTAACGCCTCAGGTACAATTGCTGGACCACCTAAAAGTGGTTAATTTGACCACCTTATTTCTCTCAGTGTAGGGCCAAGTTAATTTTTCAAATGATCTGTCTCGTATGTTGCAAGAATTCTATGCCAAAATGTATAGTGTGTGATTCGAGTACGTCTTCCTATGGAAGCCGGATGCGGCCAATCTCGTCTTTTCGTTTTTTAACATTTTTTTTGCCTTTGATAACAAGCGGCGCGAAAAAAACGAAAAGACGAGATTGTGTCAAATTTCGCGAGATTTTGCCTTTTTCTCGTCTTTTCGTTTTCTCGTGTTTTGATAACGCCCGGCACGAAAACACGAGATTGCGAGGCGAAAAGACGAGAATGCGAGGCGAAAAAACTTCGTTTTCTCGCGTTATTAAAAAGCGGAAAAACGAGAAAACGAGAACACGAGATTCGACCCGATCTCGTTTTTTCGGAGTAAGTAAGCTGAGACAAGCTGAGTAGCTAGCAGGTCCTCCGCCAACTAGCCTGTTTCAGAGCGTACAGCATATACGCTTCCAATATCTCCTTAAATATAACTTGGAAATAGACGTTTATCTGGAATTGTTGAGACAATTTGAGGAGGTTTGGGAAGCAGTAATGGGTAGTGTAACACTGGAATGTAAAGTCTGTAGTTGTATATGGATTTGTGGATGGTGAGGTTTATAAATCGATGGGTGGAATAGATCAAGATATCAGGTCCACAACACAGATGGGTACAATATGGGTGAGTGAAATCCAAGATCCAAGATGGTCAATGGCAGCCATCTTGGATTACATATTACCTCAATGAAAATCAATACCAATGGCCGTCTAACTGATGTGAAGCACCTTCTCAAGTTTGAAGTCAATCGGACGAATTGTTTTCACGATACCGCGTTCACAAGATGCGAGACGGACGGAATCCAAGATGGTCGATGAAAATCAACACCAATGACTATCTAACTGATGTGAAGCACCTTCTCAAGTTTGAAGTCGATTGGTTGAGTTGTTTTCAAAATATCATGTTCACAAAATACAGAACGGACAGAATCCAAGATGGTCAATGGCAGCCATCTTGGATTACGTACCTCAGTGAAAATCAATACCAATGGCCACCTAACTCATGTTAAGAACCTTCTCAAATTCGAAGTCGATTGGTTGATTTGTTCTCGAGATATCGCGTTCACAAGATGTGGGATAGATGGAATTCAATATGGTCAATGACAGCCATCTTGGAATACGTACCTCAGTGAAAATCATTACCAATGGCCGTCTAACTGATGTGAAGAACCTTCCCAAGTTTGGAGTCGATTGGTCGAACTGTTCTCGAGGTATCGCTTTCACAAGCTGTGAGACGGATGAAATCCAATATGGTCAATGGCAGCTAGCTCAGTGAAAATCAGCACCAATGACCGTCGAACTGATGTGAAGAACCTTCCCAAGTTTGAAGTCGATTGGTCGACTTGTTCTCGAGATATCGCGTTCACAAGATGTGGGACGGATGGAATCCAATATGGTCAATGGTAGCCATCTTGGATTACGTACTTCAGTGAAAATCAATACCAATGACTGTCGAACTGAGGTGAAGCACCTTCTCAAGTTTAAAGTCCATTGGTCGAATTGTTCTCGAGATATCGCGTTCACAAAATGTGTGACGGACAGAATCCAATATGGTCAATGGCAGCCATCTTGGATTACGTACCTTAGAGAAAATCAATACCAATGGCCGCCTGACTGACGTGAAGAACTTTCCCAAGTTTGAAGTCGATTGGTCAAATTGTTCTCAAGATATCGCGTTCACAAGATCTGGGACGGATGGAATCTAATATGGTCAATGGTAGCCATCTTGGATTACGTACCTCAGTGAAAATCAATACCAATGGCCGTCTAACTGATGTGAAGCACCTTCTCAAGTTTGAAATCGATTGGTCGAATTGTTCTATCGCGTTCACAAGATGCGGGACGGACGGACGGACGGACGGAAGGACGGATGGAAGGACAGACGGAAGGACGGACGGCTAGCATTTTCACAGAAAGTGCCCCCTGTATATTTTTGCTACCACTAAGGCTAGAGCGCTGAAACTTACCACAAGGTTCAAGGTTCAAGGTTCTTTATTTGCTGATCACAGCGCCCGTTATCGAGCAGATATACAATCAAGCGAAGATAATTAAGTATATATACATATAGAATAACCTAGTTGATTAGAAATAATTTGATTTATGTAAAAACTAGCAGTCGTGATACAAGGAACAATAATGTCAGGAGCAACGATTTCGCTGGCATTTTACAATAAATTATGATCTTAAATATGTCATTTATATGAACAAATAACATCAATTAGCATAGGACGTCGACCGAGTTCACCTAACACAGCACAATTTGTACATTTAGAGCTGACCCCCAGAATGTATTTACAGCACTTCAAGTTAAGTCTTTCAAGTGGTTCATTCTTAAGATAGTTATCTAAAAATGATTTTTGACTCAATTTTGTGACAATGGATGATCCCCGTATTTCTGAACAGTAAAGCAAATAGGCTTAATAGTATAATCAAATATATGCAAAGAAGTGGAGATTCCAGGAGGGTTACAAGAAAAACATTTTCGAATTTTGAAGAATGCCTTAGATGCCTTGCCATTCAGTTGAACTTTGGCCAATTTCCACGTTCCAGATGGGTTAAATGTAATTCCTAAATATGTGTACGACTGAACTGTTTCTACTTGGGCATCACCAAGACAGAATGATTTTGTGGATGTTCCACTGTTACAGTTAAATATCATACATTTAGTTTTAGCTATGTTCACTTCCAGATTCCATTTATCACAGTATAATTGTAGTTTATCAAGGGATAGTTGTAAACCCTCCTTACTGTCAGACAATAGCACAACATCATCTGCATACAATAAACAATTGAGGGGTGTGGTCCCAAGGAATACAGGGTCACATGAATTATCAAATATCGATGGTAGATCATTAATGAAAATTTAAAAAAGATTTGGGCTTAAATTGTCGCCCTGACGAACACCAGTGAATGATTGAAAAAAGTTGGTCAATGCACCAGCAACCTTTACACATAGCATATTGCTATTATACATATCTTTTAAAATCTTGTAAAATTGTCCACCTATACCGATCGACTGCAGTTTGTACAAAAGACCCGTATGCCAAACCTTGTCAAATGCTTTCGAGAAATCAACGAAGCAAGCGTACATTGGTTTGTGTTCAACCTGTTGGTATGAATCTACCAATGTTTTCAAAACAAACATATGATCAGAGGTCCTCACACTTTTGGTAAATTACAAGCGTCTAGTCCGTCATTCATAATCCAGCCGTCGTCCATTAGAGAATATCCGCGTCCATAATCCAAAGACCTATTCCATATTCCATATAACAGTATTAGCACCAAATTCAAAAAGACAATCATAGTATACATAAACATAGGCTTGTTTCCTGCAAGAGAGAAGCGGTCACCAGTTTTCAATGATGCCGGCAAGACATCATGATGTTCCAAAAATATCAAATCCGTATCGCTGATCAGTATTCTTAATCCATAATATTCGTTGTAAGGTCGTCATCTAAAGAATGATGTATCTCAGTCACGCTTTGATTGTGACTGTTCATATGAGTACCATGAGGATCTTGAAGTACATGGGTTCATACGGCCCCTAGCCCCGGGTTAAGCGGAATTAGACACAAGTTACGAAACGTAGCGCCATAGATCTTGCACGGCACGTTTATATTTTGCTATCAGCATGCGATATGTATCGCCAAATTTGAGAAACTTTGAGTGGAGGCGCTTGGTGGAATAGCCCTGTTTTATAAGTTTCTGCAACAATGTTTTTTGACGTTGATTAAAATCATCACATCTAACACAGGATCTAGCAAATGTTACTAAGCGAGATATGTATACGCCATATGCAGGTCCCACTGGAATATTACTATCCAGAAAGGGATAGTTTCCGATGTCGAAATTGTAATCATCTCTTTTGTCATAAAGTCGACGAGAGAGAATGCCCGCTTCATATTTATAGAGATAGAGATCTAAATAAGATGTGCCTGTAGGGCTATCTGTAGTTTCCTTCAAATCCAGTGAAGGTGGATATATATCCTTCACTGCGTCATTTATATAGCGATTATCCACAGCGAGAAGATCGTCTATATAGCGTTTGGTGAATGAGAAGGAACGGGCTTTGAATGGATCGGTTTTTGAAAGCGTCTGCATATAGTCATATTCATAAGAGAACAGATACAGGTCAGCCAACAGGGGTGCACAATTAGTACCCATTGGAATACCTATATGCTGCTGATAGTGTGTTGCCAAATTTCACATAGATATTTTTAATGAGAAATTCAAGCAACTCTATCAACAAAGAAACATCCCATGAATGATATCTCTTGTACGTAGTCGAGCTAAAGAATGCTTTATGGCTTCCGACATTAATATATCTACGATCACTTTTCTTGAACACAGATACCATTAATGAACTTATACGGTCAATAAGGTCCTGATGAGGGATTGTAGTATAGAGAGTCGAGAAATCCCATGTGGATACATGTCTGTACGGTATGTGACCTTTAGCATCAAGTTCTTCCGTAAGACATTTTGAGTTTTTCAATATCCACATACATTCAACGCCAGACTTCTTAGAAATAGTGGCGCAATACCTTTCCCAAAATGCTTTTACCTTCAGAAGGGCCCTCGTCAATAGGGTTGAAAGAAGCTTGGTGGTGCAGCTTCTAGAACCAGCTATGAATCTAGCTTTGTATGGTGATTTATGCATTTTGGGAGTCCAGTATATTTTTGGTATGTCGTTATGATTCGATGGGAGACAAATACCTCTTTCCCTGAGAAACTTTTTGTGATTGTTAAATAAATCTTCCAGATTAAATGCAGTTTGGGAGTAAGTAGACGTATTTGATGAAGATATGTCTACATTCAATTCTTTAACCAGCACCTGGTAATAGTAATATTTACATATGAATATTATATTATTCGGAGCTTTTTCTGCTGGGACTATGACGAATTTACTCTGGAGATTTGCTAGAACTTCTTGCGAATTGAGGTTTCTCAGTATTTGTTTTACTTGGGGAAGAGTACTTCTGTCAATATGGCGGATTGTTTCAACGACCTTGCTCTTGGTGAGGTCCAGCCAATCAGCGAGTACTGTAGGTTCAACTTTTTCTCGCTTAGACCAATCAATAACGTACTGTTCTAATGCAGACCGGACTATCTTCTGGTCGGCCTTCATATTTATTCTTCTTGGCTCTCTATATTTAGGTCCTTTCATCAGGAGTAATTTCAGATCCTTATCACTCACCACATCAAGGTCACCAGTCACAATATGTTTGCATAGTGTATGTATAGATAAAGTTCGACAATTCACAATCACTACTATAGCCTCCTGACGTGTATAAGTTCCAGTCAAACTCCTTGACAGCATTGGAGTAATTGAATATTTTGGTGGCTATAGATTTAGTATACTTATATGAAATGCAAGGAGGCTCTGTGAAGTTGAAATAGTTTGGTACAGCGTTGCGTACCTCTGGATCATTCAGGATTCGAGGTAAATTAATGATGTCCAGTCCTTTATCTAAGTAGTTGAGTTTCAAGAAAAGCCGATCTTGGGATGTTTCGATTATGTTCACTGGACGATACAACCGAAAATACGCTATATCTTGACATACTTTACTGATTTTTGATGGTATTATATTTCCTGAAGACGCAGATTGTTGTATATCTCTGGCTATTTGATTTAAAGCTCTCAGAGGTAACGCATACAGAACTGTACGTAAGCTATGTATACTATTGGGTGCGTTAGTTAAACCCACTAAGTAATTTAAAGTGATATGATCGTGAATCATCGAACTATTAAACTTTCGCCAACCATGGCTGCGTTGTGTCCGTTGATGGGGTTTAAATAGTTGTGTAATGTTGCAATTGTTCAACTGCCCAATTGTTCTTTTCTAATGTTATCACGAGAGGAGAGAAAATTTTCCAACCTGTTATTAAGAACTGAGTTGAATAGTTTGCCAATATTACTGGTTATAGTAATACCTCGATAATTGGAGGGGTTTTTCTTAGTACCAGACTTGTGAATAGGAGAGATGTAACCTTCACTCCAGCATCGGGGATAAACCGCATTGGAGTAAGTAAGGTTAGATAGTTTTTGAATGCATGAACCAAGACTGGTATAGCCATATTTTAGCATTTCGTTACAGATACCATCTAGGCCACATGCTTTTTGTGTTTTGAGTCCTTTAATTGCTTTACTAATTTCATTTTCTTTTATTCTATAGTCTAACTCACTGAAATTAGTTTGCTGTTCTAGATGTTGTAAATTTGTATCAATGAAATTCCCAGTTGAACTGAAGTTACTTTTTACATTTAATTTCTCAAAATGTTTTAACCATTCATCTGATGATACATTTTCTGTATCTTCCTTTTTTGGATTGTCATTCTCTTTAAGTTCTTCCAATATTTTCCAAAATTCTTTCGGCTTGTCGTGGGCTAAATTGTCTAGATTGCTAATAAGCTTGTTTCTATATTGTCTTCTGTTATATTTTCTTGCTTTTCTAAGATCTTTTAGAGATTTAAAGTACGAAGATCTAACACATGGTACCTTTGGATATATAGATAGTAGATACGCTTTGTACTTTGTGCTACTTTTAAGACTTTGCAAAGTTTTATCATACCACCTTGGTTTCGTTTTAGTAATTATACGAGTTTTTCTGGCTCTATTAGACTTCAAGGCTATGTCCCCAGCAGTTTTAAGGATATTGTTAAAATCATTTGCTGCACAGTCAACCTGCTCTTGGGAGTATCTGTTTTCAAGAAATTTATCAATAGCATTTTGAACTGGATGCGAGCATAAAGCATCTTGGTATTTGTGAAGTGAGTCCTCTGACCATATGTATCTAGAAGGCATAGGCTTTAGGTCATTTTTCATATTTTTTATATGATAATTTACGCGTAGCATAAATGATAATTGACAGTTATCGGACAGATAACCTGTAAACCTGTGTACATGAAAATACGATATTAATTTTAGCAAAGTATCTGATATGACAGTATAATCTACAACACTGCTGCCACCTGGTTGATGACAGGTGAAGCGTCCAATTGTGTCACCGACTGATCTGCCGTTTAAAAGTCACATCTGTGCGGATATGCACATATCTAGTAGTTGTTTGCCACGTTCATCCTGTATCTTATCACAGTTGTAACGACGTAAAGTTGCATCATCTTCGACATAAGTGTAGTATAGGAGCAGATGATTAGAATCATCATTAGACACAAAGTCAAGGCCAGAAACTGTGCGGGCATTTAAATCACCAGTAAGTATCACGTATCCCAAATTTGATAGTCTAGCTATATCCGACTCAATCATTTGCATAATACTAATATCAGATATTGGACAAAAAGGAGAATTCTCAGGAGGGATTTAAGCAAAACATAGATATACATTTTTATCTAGACCAAAATTGTCAGCATTGAGCTCAAGCCATATATAGTGATTAGTTGTATGTTCCAAAAAACGAATACTTGATCGAAGGTTATCTCTAACGTAAATGGCTAATCCACCATGATGTATGTTAGACGTTCGTCGTTTAGGGCCAATGAGTGGTACTACCCGATATCCGGGAATGTCTAAGTCATGATCAGGACCAGTATGTGTTTCAGAGATACCTATAATATGATAGTCATTGATACATCTAATGAAATCTGGATTGTTTAATTTATTGAATTCTTTTGAAATTAACCCGTGAACATTCCAACTCGTCACTTTTAGTTGGTTTATATTTATCAATGGTGAGGTTCCATTGTTTAAGTGGGACACACATAACAGTCTCAAAAGTTAGGTTTTCATGTAAGTTTGATGGTGATGAATTACACCTATAAAAATGATATTATTAAATCAGTTAGTAATACTGATAATTGTATCTATTACTCCAGAAGTTGCCATATTCGGGCTTTTGGGTAGATCCATATGAAGACTTTCCCCAGTCTTTCACTCTAGATTTGTATCTAATACCGCTTATGCCGGTGCTAGGGGCCGTGTGGTCATATCATCCAAGTTGCCACATGAACAGGTACAATAAAAGCGTACCTGAGATACAACACCTATCACGAATCGCTAGATTCTTGGTATGTGCTTTAGAATAGGTTAACCAGAAGACTATTCTGTGAAGTCATGTGACGCAGTCAGTATGTCGGCACCTCTTCCCACTTCCCTTATATGTGTTGTAATTTAACAGAGTAATCTGTATCACGACGTCCATTGCTTGCCTCTAGTTGGGCCTAGATACCAGATCGTCGTCTATGACCGCGCTGCCCAGAGTATCCCATTGATACGTTGTTGTAATATTCGTCATCCATTCTAAAAGAGTCATATTCCGTATCTCGACGAAGGCTGGACGACCAGCAAGCCCCTTCTGGCGTTGATTTCTACGTTGGACTTTTCCAGGTGAAAATCCTTTGATGTTAAGAGCAGCATGGATAACACTGCGAAAGTTCATCGCCAGAAGACTGGTGCCTTTCGCGGTTAAGTGGACCCCATCTGAAGCCATACATCTCTCAATGGGCTGGTCCCCGTGTCTCAAGTTGGTGTTTCCTACAAACAATATCGCTTTGTTGGACAGAAACTGATGCTGAATCAAGAGGTTACACTCACGCATCTTTCCATTGAGGACCATATCATCAGTACGGCTAAGACCAAGGGAAATAATGATCTTGGGCTTCTTCAACACGTTGTTAATTTTGCTAACAAGTTGCTGCATCTTCAGTACGCATTCTTGAGAACTGAGGTTGTTGACATCATTTGTGAAGAGATGTAGGAGGACACAGTGATATGATGATTGTTTGGGGATGGAATCCAAAGTAGAACTGGCTTCCTCTATGGTGAAGACTATCTTTTTGTCTACTGTACATTGCGTAGATAGTCTCTGCACATCAAAAGTACTCCCAAGAGGAATACTTTCTCTTGACGTTGTTCCATAGGTTGATTCACAAAATCATGTCAAGCTCCTCTACTATTCTCGGTGTCAGTGTAGTTCGACATATATTCATCCGGTTTCTCACTAGTAGACCTACTAGATTGGTCGGCTAAAGGGTCGTATCTACTTTGCACGATACGACTGTAACTGGGACTCCCATTACCAGGTTTTGTTGAAGCCGGGATTATCTTGGCTAGCTCACGCTTTATTTGACCAGCATCACTTTTCAGGAGATTACACTGAGACTTAATACCAACTGTGTCCTTGGGCAAAGTTACAAGTTCAGCAAGCTGCGACTTTATCTGCTGGATATTTTGGGTGACCGAATCATCTAGTTGTGTGGTAACTGAGATAGAAGGTTGTGGTGCTTGAGACAAAAGTTGACTCACTGATGTCTGTAGGTCAGAGATCTCGGTAACCAGAGACTGGTTAGACTGTTTTATATCTTGGAAAGCACGAAACAGATCAGAGGTGATATCACTGCCTGAATTCAATTTGGCAAGTCTTATTTCATACGCGGCAGTTAATTCGTCGAGGTCAGCATTATACAAGGCCTTCGTTGTGGTTACTTCTGATCTCAGAGACTGGTTCTCCCTTTTCATGAATTCTGGTTCTTCGCATACTCTTTGATTTTCGCGTTTAATTTCCACCAACTCATTCTTTACTTTATCCAGCTCAATAGAGTAGGTAATGCTGTGCGTCTGAGTTATTGCTGACACGATTTTCTCGTCCAGTGGAGATATTGCATCCAGAACTGTGGTATTGTCACGGTGTTGCTGGACTGTCACTTGCAGCTCTTCTATCCTCATTTGGGCAGTACTCAGTGACTGTTTAAGTTTCATGGTTTCTGCTTCCAGTTTCAGTTTCTTAACCTGAGTTTCTCTTATTCCGGATGTGTTGAGGGAGTCAGATGATCCATTCATGTGCGGGCTAGGTGAATGACAGTCAGAGCGGGAGCTATCGTTGGTACTCTGTTGCCGGAGGGTGAATAAAGTATACTCCAACTTTGAGGAGAAGGTGGTGCATTTTTGGCAGGAGTATTTTCTCGATGTACTGGCAAAATATGCTAATTGGTAGTCCGGTAGGTCAGTACACATGAAGTGATACCACAATTTGCGATTACTGCACCGTATCATGTTGCGATCAGCATCGATGTCACACGACTTCACACTTTCTTCTACCGTATCGACGGATTTCACAGCCGTTTCACAAGAGTCCTGCGAGTGGTTCTCCTGATTTATACAACTGGGGCATTTATGTCCAAGATCCTGCACTGCTTTTGACGTTCCATCTACGTCATATACACAGAAAAACTGGCAGCTATGGCCATTCGGAACCAAATAATGTAGGGCCGCTTCTACTGACGCAAAACTTTTATGTAAAGCGCCATGATATTTTGTAACATTAGCCTCACACATACACCATTCTTTATATATTCCGGGTTGTTTACCCACTGCCACGGCATAGAATGTCGTGTCCTTTTTGACTTTAGGCGTGTCTGTAGATTTCTCTTCCACCTATCCAGGAAATTTCTATCTCTGATCAATAAATCAAAGTCAAAGGAAAATGACGACAGAATAGTTCCCTGTCCAGAACGTCCTGCCTGTGTTACGTTGCAAACGTTCGAGATTGACGTTTGTCTAGAATGTTAAGTGTAACGTCGCGTTACGTCACCGTTACAAAACAGTTGATTTCAAACAAAATTCAAGATTTTCAATTAATCAATGTGATCTCTACTACTAAGCAGATTTCATCAAACCCAAAGTTATCCCAACGCTAATTCATAAACCAGTCGATTTATAAACAGCTTGCAAGGCGTGCAGTAACGTTGCGTTACGTTGGCAGTTGATTTTCGCTTTGAATCCAAAATTCGAGCTAAATTCCCAAAACAGACAAATTATCAATACCACCGCAAATGTAAGAAATCCAATGTTAGTTTAAAGTTGAGTACATCAATTATGGAATTGTGCCGAAATCAAACATCTTGGATTTACATACGTTCTAATGACTGTATGTGTCGTTTCTTTACTTGGAAAGACGGCTCTCTGTACGGTCTCTGTACGGTGTTGCCAACTTCTACGGCGTTGTGATTTCAGTTTGAAAACGGTCCTATTTGATATAGTTCAAACAGCTGAGCTAATATACTAGCAATTCAGCAATCAGTTCAATTCAAATTCAGGCAAACTTACTCAGATTCCGTCCAAATCTAGGAGTAGTTTTCACAGGATGTACACCGGTAATTCAGTAATTCAGCAATCCAGTGCGATGAGTGCAATCCAATGCTCATCCAAACAGTTCATTAAACACTTCTAAACTGAATTCAAATGAACTCGCTCGTAACTGGATCTGGATAATTGGTGTAGAGAAATCCAATCGATTTTGAAATCGATGAGCTACCGGAGCAGTCAAATACGAAGCTGCGCATCAAAAAACCCCTCGGCTCTGGGTACATTCATAATGTATTCAATTTGAACCAAGATGTCAGGAACACAAAGCAGTCAAGTCACAAATATACAGATTATCAAAAATTTTGCAATTAGAAATGACCCCTAAGATTTCCGTCCAATCCGAGAAACCGGTATTCATTACATAAATTTCTTGATGCATCAATGATGTATACCAAATTTTACATCGAGCATTTGAACGGTATCAGAGATAGAGATCATTAATGATTTCGCATAAATTAAAGATGGCCGCCCTTCCTTCCCGCCACTCAGAGGAACTGATGAGTTTATTCATTGAAGGTCTCTTGATACTGTTTACCAAGTTTCGTATAGAACACTGAAATGGTATCAGAGATATACATCATTAAAGATTTTGCATAAATTAAAGATGGCCACCAAGGTTTCCGCCCAATCAGAGAAACCAGAACCGTCATTTGTCGTAAGTCTCTTGATGCATCGATGATGTATACCAAAGTTTACATCGTGCACTTGAACGGTATCAGAGAACGAGATCATTAATGATTTTGCATAAATTAAAGATGGCCGCCCATCCTTCTCCCCACTCAGAGGAACTGATGTGGTTATTCATTGCAAGTCAGTGATACATCGATGCTGTATATTAAGTTTGGTATAGAACACTTAAATTGGATCAGAGATATATATCATTAAAGTTTTTGCATAAATTAAAGATGGCTGCCAAAGTTTTCGGTCAATCAGGTCCCGATTCAAAGTATCTGGATGTATCGATGATGTATACCAACTTTCATATAAAACAACTGAATGGTAACCGAGATATGTATCATTATCGATTTCGCATAAATTAAAGATGGCCTCCAGGATTTCCAGCTAATCAGAAAAGCCGGTTTGGTAATCCATTGAAAGTTGCTTGATGTATCGATGATGTATACCAACTTTCGTATTGAACAGTTGAATGGTTTCCGAGATATGGATCATTATCCATTTCGCATAAAATTAAAAATGGCCGCCAAGGTTTTCACTCAATCAGGTCCCAATTAAATAGGCTTCTGGTCCTTGACTAGGTAAATAAGCATACCAAATTTGGAATTCTTCAGTTGAACCGTTCTCCGGCTATCTCGCTCACGTACGGACGTACAGACGTACGGACAGACGGACGTACAAGACGACGACAATACCCCATGGCCAAAATTGGCCGAGGGGTAAAAACACGTCCGCTCATAACGACGTTACGTTACATCCTATCCACAAAGTATCTTCGGTTCAAACTCTACCAGAAAATGTAAAAAAAATCCAAGATGTCCGCCATGATGACGTCACAGTGACGTCATCTTCTCGGAAGCCATTTTTAATTTTCCGACTTTTCTCTCAAACAATACCAAATAAAATGGAGAATAATTAGTTTTGCGTAAATAAATACTTTCTGGGCAAGAAAAGTGTGAAGAAATGGAGCGAAAATACTAAAAAGACGACTTTCGGGGATACCACATGGCCGCCATTTTGAATTTACCCATGATTCGTCTAACTGAGAACCTTCCCATGTTTGAAGTCGATTGGTCGATTTGGTCTCGAGATATCGCGTTCACAAGATGCGGGACGGACGGACGGAAAGACGGATGGAGGACGGACGGACAGTCGGCTAGCATTTCCAAGTCCCCCCACCACTTCGTGGCGGAGGACAAAAACAACAAGACAAAAAAAGGAGAAAACAAAAAGACGAGAAAACGAAAAGACGAAAAACCGAGAAAACGAAAAAACGAGATTCGATACAATCTCGTCTTTTCGTTTTCTCGCCTTTTCGTCTTTTCGTTTTCTCGTCTTTTCGCGTGAAATGAAAGGATCCTCCCAGAAATAGGACACCTTAACCCTACCTGATCTGGGTGTTTTGGTGTGTATCGCAGCCTGGGAGATTGGGGGGAGTGCAGAAAGTGCCCCCTGTATATTTTTGCTACCACTAAGGCTAGAGCGCTGAATCTTCGATTCAAGCTCTAGAATCCAAGATGTTCGCCATGATGACGTCACAGTGACATCATCTTCTCAAAGACATTATTCGGCCTTTTTGGGACCGATTTTTCGAAATTTTAAATTTTCTGGTTTTTCTCTCAAACAATACCAAATAAAATGGAGAATAATTAGTTTTGCTTAAATAAATACTTCCTAGGCCTTTTGGGCAAGAAAAATGTAAAGAAATGGAGCGAAAAGACTAAAAAGATGATTATCGGGGATACCACATGGCCGCCATTTTGAATTTACCCATGATCCTCTGCCCGGATGTATATGCAAATAGGCTCAAAATGACCCCAATAAGATAAGCTTTAAAGTCCCCAATTTTCAGCCCCCTGGGTTTCGTCGTTTCGGAGCAGCAGAGAAAAGTTAACTAGGAGTGGTGGGGGAGGGCACTCTCCTCCCCCCGCCCCAGACCAAATAGGGTTAACACTCGTGTTGAGTTTGTTCTTTGTGTGTATTTGCTTCTATAAAACAGCTTAAAACTACACATTTTGAGTTAGTTTAGGTTGAGAATTGCGGTACAGTACCGTCCACCTCAAGTGCTTCCGGTCATACGCAGAAGTAAATGCCAGCGCACTACGGAAGCCACGCGAGAGAACGAAAAGACGAGATTGTACCGAATCTCGTCTTTTCGTTTTCTCGTCTTTTCATTTTTTCGTCTTTTCGTTTTCTCTTCTTTTCGTTTTCTCGTCTTTTCGTTTTCTCGTTTTTTCGTTTTCTCGTCTTTCGGTTTTCTCGTTTTTTTGTCTTTTCGTTTTTTCGTCTTTTTGTTTTCTCGTCTTTTCGTTTTCTCGTTTTTTCGTTTTCTCGTCTTTTTTCGTGTTTTCGTTTTCTCCTGTTTCGTTTTCTCTTTTCTCTTCTTTTCGTTTTCTCGTTTTTTCGCGTGAAATTAAGGGTTCCTCCCTGAAAAAGGCCACCTTAACCTTACCTGGCCTTGGCGTTTTGGGGTGTATCGCAGTCTGGTAGATGGGGGGGGGAGAGGCGAAGAGTGCCCCTCCGCTGTATATGTTTAATCCCACAAAGGCTAGAGCGCTGAAACTTACCACAAAGTATCTTCGGTTCACGCTCTAGCAGAAAATGTAAAAAATCCAAGATGTCCGCCATGATGACGTCACAGTGACGTCATCTTCTCGGTAACCATTTCCCGGCTAAATTTTAAATTTTAAATTTTAAATTTTCCGATTTTTCTCTCAAACAATACCAAATATAATAGAGAATAATTGGTTTTGCGTAAAATAAGCCTTTTTGGCAAGAACAATGTGAAGAAATGGAGCGAAAAGACTAAAAAGACGACTTTCGGGGATACCACATGGCTGCCATTTTGAATTTACCCATGATTCGCAGCACCGGAGGTATATGCAAATAGGCTCAAAATGGCTCCAATAAACGACAAGACGAAAAAACGAGAAAACGAAAAGACGAGAAAACGAAAAGATGAAAAAGCGAGAAAACGGAAAGACGAGAAAACGATACAATCTCGTATTTTCGTTTTCTCGTTTTTTTCGCGTGAAATGAAGGGTTCCTCCCAGAAATAGGACACCTTAACCCTACCTGACCTGGGCGTTTTGAGGTGTATCGCAGAAAGTGCCCCCTGTATAATTTTGCTACCACTAAGGCTAGAGCGCTGAAACTTACCATAAATTATCTTCGGTTCAAGTTCTGCCAGAAAATGTAAATAAATCCAAGATGTCCACCATGATGACGTCACAGTGACGTCATCTTCTCGGAAGCCATTATTCGACCTTTTTGGAACCGATTTTTCAACATTTTAAATTTTCCGATTTTTCTCTCAAACAATACCAAATAAAATAGAGAATAATTGATTTTTCTCAACTAAACTTCCTAGGCCTTCTGGGCAAGAAAAATGTGAAGAAATGAAGCGAAAAGACTAAAAAGATGACTTTAGGTGATACCACATGGCCGCCATTTTGAATTTACCCATGATCCTCTACTCGGAGATATATACAAATAGGTTCAAAATAACCCAATAAGATAAGCTTTGAAGTCCCCAATTTTCATCCCCCTCGGTTTCGTCGTTTCGGAGTAGCAGAGAAAAGTTAACTAGGATTGGTGGGGGGAGGCACTCTTCTCCCCCACCCCTGGCCAGGTAGGGTTAACACTCGTGTTGAGTTTGTTCTTTGTGTGTTTCGAGAAGACGAAAAGACGAGAAAACGAGAAGACGAAAAGACGAGAAAACGAAAAGATAAAAAAACGAAAAGATGTAAGAGAAAACGAAAAGACGAGAAAAACGAAAAGACGAAAAACAAGAAAACGAAAAGACGAGAAAACGAAAAAACGAGAAAACGAAAAGACGAGCAAACGAAAAGACGAGAAAACGAAAAGACGAGAAAAACGACAAAATGAAAAGACGAGAAAACGAAAAGACGAGAAAACAAAAAAAAAAACGAAAACGGACAGACGAGAAAACGAAAAGAAGAGATTCGATACAATCTCCTATGTCCTATTTCTGGGAGGAACCCTTCATTTCACGTGAAAAGACGACAAAACGACGACAAAAAAACGAAAAGAAGAGAACACAAGACGAGAAAACGAGAAAACGAAAAGACGAAAAAACGAGAAAACGAAAAGACGTGAAAACGAAAATACGAGAAAATGAAAAGACGAAAAGACGAGAAAAGGAAAAGACGAGAAAACGAAAAGACGAGGAAACGAAAAAACGAGGAAACGAAAAGATGAGCAAACGCAAAGGCGAGAAAACGAAAAGACGAGAAAAAGAAAAGGCGAAAAAACGAGAAAACGAAATGACGAGAAAACGAAAGGCGAGAAAACGAGAAGACGAAAAGACGAGAAAACGAAAAGACGAGAAAACGAGAAACGAAAATACGAAAAAACGAGAAAACGAAAAGACGAGAAAACGAAAAGACGAGAAAACAAAAATACGAGAAAATGAAAAGACGAAAAGACGAGAAAAGGAAAAGTCGAGAAAACGAAAAGACGAAAAAACGAGCAAACGAAATGATGAGCAAACTAAAAGACGAGAAAACGAGAAGACGAGAAAACGAAAAGACGACAAAAACGAAAAGAGGAAAAACGAAAAAACGAGAAAACGAAAAGACGAGAAAACGAAAAGACGAGAAAAAGAAAAGACGAAAAAACACACACACGAAAAGACGAGAAAACGAAGAGACGAGATTCGATACAATCTCGTCTTTTCGTTTTCTCGAGTGGCGTCCGTGTTGCGCTGGCATTTAATTCTGCGCATGACCGAAACCTAATTCAAAATGTGTCGTTTTAATTTGCTTTATAGAAGCAAATACACACAAAGACCAAACTCAACACGAGTGTTAACCCTGCCTGGCCTGGGGTGGGGGAGGGGGTGGAGAGTGCCCCCGACTCATAGCTAACTTTTCTCTCCTGCTCCGAAACGACGAAACCGAGGGGGTTAAAAATTGGGGACTTATTTTATTGTGGTCATTTTGAGCCTATTTGCTTATACCTCCGGGCAGAGGATCATGGGTAAATTCAAAATGGCGGCCATGTGGTATCCACGAAAGTCGTCTTTTTAGTCTTTTCGCTCCATTTCTTCACATTTTTCTTGCCCAAAAGGCCTAGGAAGTAAGTGCCAGTGAACTACGGACGCCACTCGAGAAAACGAAAAGACGAGATTGTATCGAAACTCGTCTTTTCGTTTTCTCGTCTTTTCGTTTTCTCGTCCTTTCTTGTTTTTTCGTCTTTTCGTTTTCTCGCCTTTTCATTTTCTCGTTTTTTCGTCTTTTCGTTTCCTCGTCTTTTCGTTCTCTCGTTTTTTTTCGTTTTCACGGCTTTTCGTTT
Organism: Hanleya hanleyi; assembly: GCA_036873755.1. NCBI lineage: Eukaryota > Metazoa > Mollusca > Polyplacophora > Lepidopleurida > Hanleyidae > Hanleya > Hanleya hanleyi. Next base: position 141,779 of record JAVTVY010053302.1, read on the forward strand.
TCTCTTTTTTCGTCTTTTCGTTTTCTCGTCATTTCGTTTTCTCGTTTTTCCGTCTTTTCGTTTTCTCGTCTTTTCATTATCTCGTTTTTTCGTCTTTTCGTTTTCTCGTCTTTTCGTTTTCTCGTCTTTTCGTTTTCTCGTCTTTTCGTTTTCTCGTATTTTCGTTTTTTCGCGTGAAATGAACGGTTCATACCAGAAAAAGGACACCTTAACCTTACCTGGCCTGGGCGTTTGGGGTGTATTGCAGCCTGGGAGGTGGGGGGTGGCGGAAAGTGCCCCTCCGCTGTATATATTTGCTACCACTAAGGTTAGGCCGCTGAAACTTACCATAAAGTATCTTCGGTTCACGCTCTACCAGAAAATGTAAAAAATCCAAGATGTCCGCCATGATGACGTCACATTCACGTGATCTTCTCGGGAGCCATTTATCGAAATTTTTAATTTTCCGATTTTTGTCTCAAACAATACCAAATATAATAGAGAATAATTGGTTTTGCGTAAAATAAGCCTTTTAGGCAAGAACAATGTGAAGACGACTTTCGGGGATACCACATGGCCGCCATTTTGAATTTGCCAATGATCCGCTGCACGGAGGTATATGCAGATAGGCTTTAAAGTCCCCAATAAGATAAGCTTGAAAGTCGCGAAGTTTCATTTTCCTCAGTTCCCTTCATTTTTACATTTTCTGGTAGAGCTTGAACCGATGATGCTTTATGGTAAGTTTCAGCGCTCTAGCCTTAGTGGTAGCAAAAATATACAGCGAAGGGGCACTTTCCACCCCCTCCCACCGCCCAGGCTTCTATACACCCCAAAACACCCAGGTCATGTAGGGTTAAGGTGTCCTATTTCTGCGAGGAACCCTTCATTGTAAGCGAAAGGACGAGAAAACGAAAAGGCGAGAAAACGACAAGACGAGAAAACGAAAAGACGAGAAAACGAAAAGACAAAAAAAAAAGAAAACGAAAAGACGAGAAAACAAAAAGACGAAAAACCGAAAAAACGAGAATACGAAAAGACGAGAAAACGAAAAGACGAAAAGACGAGAAAACGAAAAGACGAGAAAACGAAAAGACGAGAAAACGAGAGACGAGAAAACGAGAAAACGAAAAGATGGGCAAACGAAAAGATGAAAAAACGAGAAAACGAAAAGACGAGAGAACGAAAAGACGAAAAAACGAGAAAACGAAAAGACGAGAAAACGAAAAAACGAAAAGACGAGATTCGATACAATCTCGTCTTTTCGTTTTCTCGAGTGGCGCCCGTGTTGCGCTGGCATTTAATTCTGCGCATGACCGAAAGCACTTGAAGTTGACGGTACTGTACCGCAATTCCCAACCTAAACGTAATTCAAAATGTGTCGTTTAAGCTGCTTTGTAGAAGCAAATACACACGAAGACCAAACTCAACACGAGTGTTAACCCTACCTGGCCTGGGGTGGGGGAGGGGAGTGGAGAGTGCCCCCCACTCATAGTTAACTTTTCTCTGCTGCTGCGAAACGACGAAACCGAGGGGGTTAAAAATTGGGGACTTATTTTATTGTGGTCATTCTCAGCCTATTTGCATATACCTCCGGGCAGAGGATCATGGGTAAATTCAAAATGGCGGCCATGTGGTATCCCCGAAAGTCGTCTTTTTAGTCTTTTCGCTCCATTTCTTCACATTTGTCTTGCCCAAAAGGCCTAGGAAGTAAGTGCCAGTGAACTACGGACGCCACTCGAGAAAACGAAAAGACGAGATTGTATCGAAACTCGTCTTTTCGTTTTCTCGTCTTTTCGTTTTCTCGTCCTTTCTTGTTTTTTTTCGTCTTTTCGTTTTCTCGTTTTTTCGTCTTTTCGTTTCCTCGTCTTTTCGTTCTCTCGTTTTTTTTTCGTTTTCTCGGCTTTTCGTTTTCTCTTTTTTCGTCTTTTCGTTTTCTCGTCATTTCGTTTTCTCGTTTTTCCGTCTTTTTGTTTTCTCGTCTTTTCATTATCTCGTTATTTCGTCTTTTCGTTTCGTCTTTCGTTTTCTCATCTTTTCGTTTTCTCGTCTTTTCGTTTTCTCGTATTTTCGTTTTTTCGCGTGAAATGAAGGGTTCATCCCAGAAAAAGGACACCTTAACCTTACCTGGCCTGGGCGTTTGGGGTGTATCGCAGCCTGGGAGGTGGGGGGTGGCGGAAAGTGCCCCTCCGCTGTATATATTTGCTACCACTAAGGTTAGGCCGCTGAAACTTACCATAAAGTATCTTCGGTTCACGCTCTACCAGAAAATGTAAAAAATCCAAGATGTCCGCCATGATGACGTCACAGTCACGTGATCTTCTCGGAAGCCATTTATCGAAATTTTTAATTCTCCGATTTTTGTCTCAAACAATACCAAATATAATAGAGAATAATTGGTTTTGCGTAAAATAAGCCTTTTAGGCAAGAACAATGTGAAGACGACTTTCGGGGATACCACATGGCCGCCATTTTGAATTTACCAATGATCCGCTGCACGGAGGTATATGCAGATAGGCTCAAAATGACCCCAATAAGATAAGCTTTAAAGTCCCGAAGTTTCATTTTCCTCGGTTCCCTTCATTTTTACATTTTCTGGTAGAGCTTGAACCGAAGATACTTTATGGTAAGTTTCAGCGCTCTAGCCTTAGTGGTAGCAAAAATATACAGCGAAGGGGCACTTTCCGCCCCCTCCCACCTCCCAGGCTTCTATACACCCCAAAACACCCAGGCCATGTAGGGTTAAGGTGTCCTATTTCTGGGAGGAACCCTTCATTGTAAGCGAAAGGGCGAGAAAACGAAAAGGCGAGAAAACGACAAGACGAGAAAACGAAAAGACGAGAAAACGAAAAGACAAAAAAACAAGAAAACGAAAAGACGAGAAAACAAAAAGACGAAAAACCGAGAAAACGAGAATACGAAAAGACGAGAAAACGAAAAGACGAAAAGACGAGAAAACGAAAAGACGAGAAAACGAGAAAACGAAAAGACGAGAAAACGAAAAAACGAAAAGACGAGAAACGAGAAAACGAAAAGACGAAAAAACAAAAGGACAAAAACCGAGAAAAGGAAAAGACGAGAAAAGGAAAAGACGAGAAAACGAGAAAACGAAAAGATGAGAACACGAAAAGATGAAAAAACGAGAAAACGAAAAGACGAAAAGATGAAAAAAAGAAAAGACGAGAAAACGAAAAGACGAGAAAACGAAAAGACGAGAAAACGAAAAGACGAAAAGACGAGAAAACGAAAAAACGAGAAAACGAAAAAACGAAAAGACGAGAAACGAGAAAACGAAAAGACGAAAAAACAAAAGGACGAAAAACCGAGAAAAGGAAAAGACGAGAAAAAGGAAAAGACGAGAAAACGAAAAGATGAGAACACGAAAAGATGAAAAAAGGAGAAAACGAAAAGACGAGAGAACGAAAAGACGAAAAAACGAAAAGACGAGAAAACGAAAAGACGAAAGACGAAAAAAAGAAAAGACGAGAAAACGAAAAGACGAGAAAATGAAGAGACGGGAAACGAAAAGACGAAAAAACGAGAAAACGAAAAGACGAGAAAAGGAAAAGACGAGAAAACGAGAATACGAAAAGACGGGAAAACGAAAAGACGAGAAAACGAAAAGACGAAAAAAACGAGAAAACGAAAAGACGAGAAAACCAAAAGATGAAAAAACGATAAAACGAATAGACGAAAAGACGAGAAAACAAGAAAACGAAAAAACGAGAATACGAAAAGACGAAAAAAAGAAAAGACGAGAAAACGAGAATACGAAAAAACGACAAAACGAAAAGACGAAAAGACGAGAAAACGAAAAGACGAAAAGAGGAGAAAACGAGAAAACGAGAAAACGAAAAAACGAAAAGACGAGAAACGAGAAAACGAAAAGACGAAAAAACAATACGACGAAAAACCGAGAAAAGGAAAAGACGAGAAAAGGAAAAGACGAGAAAACGAGAAAACGAGAAAACGAAAAGATGAGAACACGAAAAGATGAAAAAACGAGAAAACGAAAAGACGAAAAAAACGAGAAAACGAAAAGACGAGAAAACCAAAAGATGAAAAAACGATAAAACGAATAGACGAAAAGACGAGAAAACAAGAAAACGAAAAAACGAGAATACGAAAAGACGAAAAAAAGAAAAGACGAGAAAACGAGAATACGAAAAAACGACAAAACGAAAAGACGAAAAGACGAGAAAACGAAAAGACGAAAAGAGGAGAAAACGAGAAAACGAGAAAACGAAAAAACGAAAAGACGAGAAACGAGAAAACGAAAAGACGAAAAAACAATACGACGAAAAACCGAGAAAAGGAAAAGACGAGAAAAGGAAAAGACGAGAAAACGAGAAAACGAGAAAACGAAAAGATGAGAACACGAAAAGATGAAAAAACGAGAAAACGAAAAGACGAAAAAAACGAGAAAACGAAAAGACGAGAAAACCAAAAGATGAAAAAACGATAAAACGAATAGACGAAAAGACGAGAAAACAAGAAAACGAAAAAACGAGAATACGAAAAGACGAAAAAAAGAAAAGACGAGAAAACGAGAATACGAAAAAACGACAAAACGAAAAGACGAAAAGACGAGAAAACGAAAAGACGAAAAGAGGAGAAAACGAGAAAACGAGAAAACGAAAAAACGAAAAGACGAGAAACGAGAAAACGAAAAGACGAAAAAACAATACGACGAAAAACCGAGAAAAGGAAAAGACGAGAAAAGGAAAAGACGAGAAAACGAGAAAACGAGAAAACGAAAAGATGAGAACACGAAAAGATGAAAAAACGAGAAAACGAAAAGACGAAAAAAACGAGAAAACGAAAAGACGAGAAAACCAAAAGATGAAAAAACGATAAAACGAATAGACGAAAAGACGAGAAAACGAGAAAACGAAAAAACGAGAATACGAAAAGACGAAAAAAAGGAAAGACGAGAAAACGAAAAGACGAAAAAACGACAAAACGAAAAGACGAGAAAACGAAAAAACGAGAATGCGAAATGACGAGAAAACGAAAAGACGAGAAAAAGGAAAGGCGAAGAAACGAGAAAACGAAAAGACGAGAAAACGAAAAGACGAAAAAAGGAGAACACGAAATGACGAGAAAACGAAAAGACGAGAAAACGAAAAGACGAGAAAACGAAGAAACGAAAAGACGAGAAACCAGAAAAACGAAAAGACGAGATTCGATACAATCTCGTCTTTTCGTTTTCTCGCGTTGGCGTCCGTAGTGCGCTGGCAATTAATTCTGCGCATGACCGGAAACACTTGAAGTTGACGGCACTGTACCGCAATTCTCAACCTAAACCTAACTCGAAATGTGTCGTTTTAAGCTGCTTTATAGAAGCAAATACACACAAAGAACAAACTCAACACGAGTGTTAACCCTATACCTGGCCTGGGGTGGGGGAGTGGGGAGGAGAGTTCCCCCCACCCACTCCTAGTTAACTTTTCTCTGCTGCTCCGAACCGATGAAACCGAGGGGGCTGAAAATTGGGAACTTTAAAGCTTATCTTATTGGGGTCATTTTTAGCCTATTTGCATATACCTCCGGGCAGAGAATCATGGGTAAATTCAAAATGGCGACCATGTGGTATCCCCGAAAGTCGTCTTTTTAGCGTTTTCGCTCCATTTCTTCACATTTTTCTTGCCCAAAAGGCCTAGGAAGTATTTATTTAAACAAATCTAATTATTCTCCATTTTATTTGGTATTGTTTGAGAGAAAAATCGGAAAATTTAAAATTTCGGAAAATCGGACACAAAAAGGCCGAATAATGGCTCCGAGAAGATGACGTCACGGTCACCTCATCATGGCGGGCATCTTGGATATTTTTACATTTTCCGATAGAGCTTGAACCGAAGTTACTTTGTGGTAATTTTCAGCGCTCTAGCCCGAGTGGTAGCAAAAATATACAGGGGCACTTTCTGCGCGCCCCACGCAAACGCCAAGGCCAGGTGCCCTATTTCTGGGAGGAACCCTTCATTTCACGCGAGAAAACGAATTAACGAAAAGACGAGAAAACGAAAAGACGAGATTGTATCGAATCTCGTCTTTTCGTTTTCTCGTTTTTGCGTCTTTTCGTTTTCTCGTTTTTTTTTCGTCTTTTCGTTTTCTCGTTTTTCCGCCTTTCGATAACGCGAAAAAACGAGATTGGGTCGAATCTCGTGTTTTCGTTTTCTTGTTTTTCCCCTTTTTGATAATGCGAGAAAACGAAAAAACGCGTCGAAAAGACGAGATTTCTGGCCCTCGTTTTCTCGTCTTTTCGCCTCGCATTCTCGTCTTTTCGCCTTGCAATATCGTTTTTCGTGCCGCGAGAACACAAAACACGAGAAAACGAAAAGACAAGAAAAAGGCAAAATCTCGCGAAATTTGACACAATCTCGTCTTTTCGCGCCGTGGGTTATCAAAGGTGAAAAAACGGAAAGACGCGATTGGCCGCATCCGGCTCCCATATATCTGCCTGATATTATATGCTGTTTAAAAAAAACTCAATCGAGAAACACTCAGTGAACTGGATAAACCGACGAGAAAACCGGATCGAACTGGCTCAGCTATGATACTCGCATCAACATGTTCATCATGACCACGCTGACTTACTCGATGTTTCAATATCGTCAGCTTTAGGTATTTATTGCTATGGGCCGTAGTAACAGAAAGTCCTTCAAGGCCGGCGCGCACGAGCGCATGAAATCGCAAGAAACAAGATATTTGGGCGCCGGCGATTTTGGATCCTTGTTCTGCTTTGCCCGCACACGAGGCGACAGTGTTGCAACTCTGCAACCTCTCCCAGGATGCTTTTCGCTACGCTCCATTTACCCCTGTTGGGGTCTCGCCATGGCCTATCTAACTGTTCTACTGATCGCAAAATGTATATTTATCTTGCAATACACTAAACAAATGTTCAATGTGTTTTAAAATGCCAGTTTCACACAGTTTGAAGGCAGCTTTTGGACAAATTACCCTAGAACTATATGTTGCGGAAATATATATCGGTAAGTAGCGACTGATACCAATTCGCCTAGTTAGACGGTCGCCATATTCGTTTACTGTGGCAACAGGTGACCTCGGGTGATCTCCGGCACAGTCCGTGAGACCCTTGCACCTCTAAGTGGAGAGACGCAATTCAGAACGAAATGAATGCCTGGTAGAGCTTGGCGAAACAGTGGCAAAATGCCGTCACATGACTGACGGCGCCGCCATTTTGACCGCTCATGTTTCATCACATGATATCCACCTCGCTTTTGATTGGCTGAAGTTTGCGGCAACAGGAAAAAGTTTCTCGTTCACCGCACACGAGCAAATTCTGTCGCCGGCGCAAATTTATCCGGAGATTCTGTCACCGAAATATTAAACACGCTGAAATTTTGGATCCTGTTGCTTGCGACAAAATCTCATGTTTCTACCTCCCCTCCAAACGGGATAAGTTTCGAGATATTCAGTCGCACGCGTTCAAATATCCAGTTGCTTGAGATTTCAGGGGCTTGTGTGCGCCGGGTTTACTTCTACTCTGCTAACAGCGAGGTTTGTACTCAATTGCAAATATGTATACTGCAGGGGTTATTTTTGGTACACCTCTGTATTATGTGAAGTTGCTTGCGCAAGCCAAAACTGTACCCGTGGTCTAGATTAACTCGACCCGGCTAGTGACAAAACGATACAGTAGAGAATGCGTTGTGAGATACATAAAGTTTGTCGATCTATGTCAAAAGAGACAAACATGTCTCATGTTTATCGACGTGCCTAATACTTTGCAATTTTATCAAATATTGTAAACTGCTGTATATAACCATCGGTCATGGAAACAAAAACTAGACGACCAGAATTGAAAACTAGAGCCTTAGGCCCTGAAACGGGGCTATTTAAATGTAAAATAGGCTGTTGGAATAATTCCACTAACCCTTTGATGTTCCATCTCATGGCGAAGAGCCATATAAGTTGTAGTCTCACACATTTCTCTCAACAAGGATCTCTAGTGCATTAGTGTAATTGTACAGATATATATATTTTTAAAAAATCCGCTGGGACAGACATTTATTATGAAACCAATCTGATGAAATGATAAAATAATGTCTTCACTGCATGTTACCAATATTTGTAAAATTTGTCACTTTTTTCAGATAATCGAAATCATATCCTTCAGCAGTAAATAACAATACGAAGCTGCGCATCTGAAAACCCCTCAGCTCTGGGTACATTCATAATGTATTCAATTTGAACCAAGATGTCAGGAACACCAAGCAGTCAAGTCACAAATATACAGATTATCAAAAATTTTGCAATTAGGAATGACCCCCAAGGTTTCCGTCCAATCAGAGAAGCCGGCATTCATTACATAAGTTTCTTGATGCATCAATGATGTATACCAAATTTTACATCGAGCATTTGAACGGTATCAGAGATAGAGATCATTAATGATTTCGCATAAATTAAAGATGATCGCTCATCCTTCCCGCCACTCAGAGGAACTGATGTGGTTATTAATTGAAAGTCTCTTGATACATTGATGATGTATACCAAGTTTCGTATAGAACACTGAAATGGTATCAGAGATATACATCATTAAAGATTTTGCATAAATTAAAGATGACCACCAAGGTTTCCGCCCAATCAGAGAAACCAGAACTGTCATTTGTCGTAAGTCTCTTGATGCCTCGATGATGTACACCAAATGTCACATCGAGCACTTGAACGGTATCAGAGAACGAGATCATTAATGATTTTGCATAAATTAAAGATGGCCGCCCATCCTTCTCCCCACTCAGAGGAACTGATGTGGTTATTCATACATATTCTTGATACATCGATGCTGTATACCAAGTTTGGTATAGAACACTTAAATGATATCAGAGATATATATCATTAAAGTTTTTGCATAAATTAAAGATGGCCGCCAAGGTTTTCGGTCAATCGGGTCCCGATTTAAAGTATCTGTATGCATCGATGATGTATACCAACTTTCATATAAAACAATTGAATGGTAACAGAGATATGTATCATTATCGATTTTGCATAAATTAAAGATGGCCTCCAGAATTTCCAGCTAATCAGAAAAGCCGGTTTGGTAATTCATTGAAAGTTGCTTGATGTATCGATGATGTATACCAACTTTCGTATTGAACAGTTGAATGGTTTCCGAGATATGGATCATTATCCATTTTGCATAAAATTAAAGATGGCCGCCAAGGTTTCCACCTAATCAGGTCCCAATTCAATAGGCTTCTGGTCCTTGACTAGGTAAATAAGCATACCAAATTTGGAATTCTTCAGTGGAACCGTTTTCCGTCTATCTCGCTCACGTACGGACGTACGAACAGACGGACGTACAAGACGACAATACCCCATGGCCAAAATTGGCCGAGGGGTAAAAATGAGTATTGAGATACAATGTAAAATCCTCATGGTTAGATGGACTGGAGCTATGCTGGGATGCATCCTCTCATGGCATCATATTATACATGCCAGCACACTCCTAGTATATTACAGTTCTATTTGGTTATCTCCCCTGTCACCTTACAATTTCAAACACAGCATTCTGTGATATGCAGAGCTCTTTCTGTAGATCAGGGGGAAATGCTTGCAACATTCCATGAATATTTCAGAAGTAGAATGAAAAGAAAATATTTCTGAATACAGGGAAATTATTACATATATGATTTGACCATCACTGGATTTTAGAAACTTAATATAAAAAAATAATGCAGAGGGTCTTGAGGGGTAAGCTTAAATGACGAAAATTCCAAACTGTAACTCGACACACATATTTCATGAAAATGTAAATGAATACAGGCAAAGTGAAATATCCCATTGTTTTCTACAATGAAGTACACTTATACTGGTATTATTTAATACTAAATTACTGCCCAAACACGCTTTCTAATGAGAATGAGTTAGTCCCACAAAATCACTCAACAATCGCCTCTCAAAATCTGTGGTTTAGCAGACGACAAATTTTGAGCACGAAAGTAGTGCCACTGGAAAACGAACGAAAACACGCATAAAATTAGATAAATGGAAATGTAACTTAAACATATCAGATCTGCAACTATACACGAACATTAAAAACACAGAAACATGGACAATCTAAAGAAGGAAGTTTCATACCTCTTTCTTGTCGTGTAAGAACTCTATCTTTTGCTGTGTTAGCAAGACACAGAGCCGTTGCTCAATTTTTCCTGACTACAATACTGGACCATTAGTCCCTACGGGCCTACATCGCCCCGTGAAAACCTGGCGACCACATTAATTGTCATCGTCGAATAAAGAACAGGGCGTGTTTAAGAAAAATAGCGAAGAACAGAAAGACCCAGAGCAAGTTGTTTGTATTTTTCGCAAGCTAGACTGGGCAGACACGTGATCGTCAACCAGGGTAGCTACTGTAGACAAAAGTCGGGACACCAGAAATTCATCGATCATTTGGGTATCTGATTGAAATTTTATGGCTTTTGAGATTAAACGAGTATAACATTGTTTTGCCCAAGATATTTAACCTTCGCTATAGTAAAATCAGAAACCAAACAGCTTATACATCAATTCTTCGTATAAATTCTACATAATAAAAAAGGTTGTTCGTGGAATGCCAGCAGAGTTTTAATGGGCAAGGTTATAAAGGGGTAATGATGAAAAAACAACATAAAGGTGTATTATGGTACGAAAAATGCGATGAAAGGAAATACGACTATAGACAGAAATTGTGTATAAAGATTATTCGAAACGGTCTATATGACTGAAATATATCAATACAGCCTGGAACTAAATTTTCGTAATATAATACTATAGCCAATTTAATGTCAGGAACACAATGATGGTCTTGCTGGTATCATTGAGAAATGATTATTGTTTCATACTTGAACATAACATTTTTTAGATGTCATCATAAACAGCTACATTAAAAGCGCGACAGATACAAATCGTCTCAGGTATCCTTTTTGGTCCTTTTTGGGGAAGCGTTAAGGATTGATATTTTTGGAATATCAGGATGTCTTGCCAACATCAATGAAAACTGTTGGCTGCTTTTCTTTTGCTGGATTCTAGACTATGTTTATGTATATTATGATTGTGGTTTGTTTTTTATATTTGGTGCTAATACGGTTATATGGAATATCGAATAGGTCTATTATGTTATTAACCAAGTGTTTTCATATTGGCCTGGTTATAGGTCCGAGGTCTGCCGTATTGGCACGAGGCCGCAGACCGAGGGTCAATACGGCTGACTGAGGACATATAACCAGGGCAATATGAAAACACTTGGTTAATGGCATTTTTATTAAATAACTCACCAAGTTATGAACAACCTATTTTTTTCATCGATTATAATACATGTATCAATGAATATTTTAGTACAGCGACTCCCCCCAAATCAGGATATATATTTCTTCCTTGACAGTAGCCTTATTTCCCACGATTAATGTGGTTTCGATGTACCGCTTAAGTCGGAGGGTGGATCCCCTCTACAGTAACGCTATAATCGACGGCGATAAATCTGGACGGTGAATTGGCCGATTATCTTCAACCTGGGCGGGGTTCTCCAACGTAGAAAACGGGAGTCGAAAAGATAGTTAAGCAGACGAAATTTTAATCATACAATAGATATCATGAAAGTAATATACTAATTTTATTTGATGAAAATGGTGAGGCAAAATACAACCTTGAAATATGGTGAATTGATCCAAATCCAGTCCCGATTTGAGAATCGAAGACCCATTGAGACCCTAGTTTTCAATATCATCGTCCAGGTGTTTCGTTCGCATCTAATTTCTATCGTTATCATCCACACGTGATTAGCTCTTCTAGCTGCAAATATGGCATCCTCTTCTGTCATAAAATATCACTGTAGTCAAAGCTTCGTTCATCAGAGCACTGTTGTAAGTGTTGGATCACTGTTTTGTCGTCTGCTTGTGCCTGGCAAGTCGATGTCACCCTCGCGTCACTACAGTCTAATTCAGTATGACTCACCTCACCTGATTTCAATGTTTGTGTACCGATCGAAAATTTTCACAAAAGGTACTGAATATCCGTTCAAATTATGAGAAGACAGTGACATAATTCGGAGAAGATGACGAATCGAGGATCATTCATCGTCAACATCGCCATGCTGCAAGTCATATTGGCCCGGGCCATATTGGCCCTGTTTTCCCGTATTGGACCGGCTTCCTCATATTGGCCCGATTGGTGGCCATATGAAGCAGGCCGATTTCCTTGTATTGTGTTCATATCATAGACAGTTATTTAATAATTCGGATTATTGACGCTGAAATTCTTTGATGGACGACGGCTGAATATTGAACGCTTGTATTGTAATGTTTTTACAGATGCAATCAGATTATTAGGTTGTGGGGTCGACTGATTTCCTGTCTGTACCCCGACATCTTTTCTCACCACCTTTTTATGTTGCGTTTAATAGCTAGATTATGGAAATATTAGCCTGACGCTGACTGATATTTTTGGTGAATATTGATTCTGATGTCAACAATTCATCAATATGTTATGGTCACCATATGTACATGTAAGTCTCATATAACTTTACAATGTGTAACTGGTCACCAGCTGATATGCTGTTAAGGCTGTCAAATCTTCTATTACATCCACATCGTCATCAATCATTTGAACTGTTTCCTTCGAGATTTCTTCAGAGGAATCATTAACAGAGACTTTCTAATCAACATTGTCAGGTGAAAGCGTGCCGATTGTAGGCTGTTCAGTTACAACAGTTCCACTTCTATTTCGTCTACCTCCCCCAGCAAAACGCTGGATCGTTCAAATTGAACAAATTACCATTCGAGTCATCCTTATTTGTCAAATATATCAATATACGGTGTAATCCTCATGGCTGCTCTATAGATTGAAATTTGCAATCGATTTATGGTTTGCTTTGCTATGTGTCAGTCAGTCAGTAGTAAATAGGTAAAGGAATACCGATAGTGACGCAGATATTAATAGGTGGTTTGGTTCACAGCTGATAAAATTGTTTAAAAAATTCAGCATAGAAAAAAAATCCTTTTCTATTTCGTCCACATCGTCAAATTCAACGTAAAGGTATGTTAACGTGTTCTTTTCCATCGAGATCGCAACCAACAACCGGGCGTCAAACATTAAGTGTGCATCCATCGTCGCCAGAATTAGGTTTAGGTTATCCTAATGTATTACGACGATGGTATGTCCAAAGGTCGGATTTAGTATTATCGATCCTTGTTCATCGTTTTGTATTGAAGTCATATCTCAAAGTAGGCCTACCAATGTACACCTCGGAGATAGCGAAGAGCTCTGTTGCTTTTATCTTGATGGACATAGATTTATCAAGTAAACGCGTCAGATTCAACATTCAATATTTAACCGTCGTCCACAATAAGAATCCCATGTCAATAATCGAAATACCTTTTTCCTACGACAATTAAGCTGGGTATAATTGTCACTTAGTCGTGGGAGACGCTATAGAATTTATTTTTATTAGGCCCAGCTATTGACCGAATGAATCAGTAAATACTGCGCTGTGTGATCAAGTTAAATCCTCTATTTATAGCCCAAAAGCCTAGCAACCGAGACAGATACATTATCCTGCCTAAATTATCGACGAGACTAATATGCCGCAATATTCGCTGACGGGTCACATTTTATCACAATACTGCAAACAATCGTAAATAAACATAGTGCATGGAAACAGAAACTGGAACAACTTAACTGAAATTACGTTTTATCAGTCGCCTGGTGATCAAGCTGTAGGTGACGTTTGCGCAAAGTTTAGATTTAATCCTAGTACGACGATGGCATTGTTCTTCCAATAAACCGTTCCTCCCTTTAAGTCCGGCGCAACCGAGCGCATGAAATCGCAAGCAACAGGATATTTGAACGCGTGCGACTGAATGTCTCGAAAATCATCGCGTGTGCGGGGAAGTGGAAACTGGATATTTTGTCGCAAGCAACAGGATCCAAATTTTCAACGTGTTTAATATTTCGGCGACAGAATCTCCGGATAAATTTTCGCCGTCGACAGAAGTTGCTCGTGTGCGGCAAAGCAGAACGAGGATCCAAACTCGCCGGCGTCCAGATATCTGGTTGCTTGCGATTTCATGTGCTCGTGTGTGCCGGGCTTTACGAAGTCTACATCTTATACGGTCATGTGATTACGGTCATGTCACAGGATTTTACCACTGTTTCGCAAGGGCAGCTCATGCAGAGTTGGAACACTGCCACCTCGTGTGCGAGCAACGCAGAACAAGGATCCAAAATCGCCAGCGTCCAAATATCTTGCGATTTCATGCGCTCGTGTGTGCCGGCTTTAGTGTCTACTCGCAATATAGCCGGAAACATATTGTCGGAGAGTCATGAATCATCGTCAGGATCTGTATTTGATCTGGTAGAGTAATCCATATCCGAGAGCACTGTATCAAACCCGCACCAAAGTGGGTGGGATGGAAACAAATATACATTTATATTCCGTTACTATAACATTATTATAACTCTTTCTACCGCAATTTGAAGGTGCCTGAAAGAAGAAAGTGCTGGGAGGGAAGTATGGGCAAAATACGACACTAAAACCCACTGCGACCAGGAACATAACATTTACATTTACGTAGTAGTTTATATGTTTATGCGTTACAATTTTGGAAACAGTCAAATTAGCGTTTCCGGTGAGCGCGAATATCTTGTTCTCTATCTCAGCAGCGCAGTTTATGTTCCACTCGATTTGTTTATCCTGCAATCGAATATGACATAAATCCGTACAATCAAATAACTACATGTACACTATGCAAAACTTAAACATACACAGACTGAGGTTTCCCTAAGAACATTGGTACAATTAAGAGTTTGAGGCAAAAGATCACCCTAACAGAAAAATGACTAAATTTATGCTCATTATATGACTAATATCGATACAGATCAAACGAACGCTTTGAGAAATCTAACGAACTTTATTTATATCCATGACACATTTATTCAGTAAAGAAAAACATGTTCTGCGCTCTCTTATTTAAGACAAGTCGGAACAACTTACTAGAATCCATGCCTAATATTGAAACAAACGACTTAGGAAAACGTAATTCTTCGGAAAGCATAGCCAGCACATAGTCATGGGGTATATAAAGATATATGTTGACATAGTGATAATCCGAGTATAACAACATGAATTTGCTAGTTAATCGCTAGTACCTATTTCAGGCGTGGATATCTGAAATACAAGCGTCTATAGTCCGTCATTCAATATTCATCCGTCGTCCAGTAAAGAATTCCTGGAACCATCAAAATTGGTCTAATTGTTGAAAGAACTGCTGTAATCCATTATTTCGTTTCCGAACCCACCATCGGGACAACCATGATCAAGGTTCATTACGTCAGTGCAATTCTGTTACTTGTCGAATGGGTTATCCATTTTTTCCCGTTCTTAGATGGGCAGCCGTTATCCATTATTTTTTCGGCGCCCACAACACCCCCTTCGCGAAACTTCGCTAGAAAACAACATTGCTCCGTACGATATCTTAAAGTACAAGGCGTTTCAATATGTAACCGAACGACTGAACAGACGACTGTTATTTTCCATGAATGAATATCCAGTAATATTGTCCATTGTCCATAACCTCAGGAGAAATGTGAAACAATCCAAATTTTTAACACCATCTCACCTGTGTTGCGAAAATAACCTCACCGGATGACCACCATTTCACCGGCTGGCGACGGTCGGATGTTGGAGGTGCACAATCGCGAGAACCGTGAACCAGATTCATGACATTATCGAAATTGGACTAATATTTGGATGGGCTGCCTTGATCTTATATTTCGTTTCCAGCCCACAATCGTGGGAACAGTGACCTAGGATCAAGACATGATCGAAATTCGGCTAACTTTTTGGATGTGTATTATGGGCACTGCGCATCCCATATCTTTCACAGAAAAAATGTAATAGTTTCCCTCGTGTATTTATATTGCTCTCTGCACCATACTGAAATGATTGCCCCAATAGTTACCCACATATAGGCTTGTAATGGGGGGAAGGTGGTTCCATGTGAGAAAACTACGGAACAATGTATCCGGCAATACCACAATATGGGCAATCAGTGAGCTGGTTGTTCATGTATGGACAAATAATGGAGAGGAGTGCCCCACAAGAACACCATGTGGGAATAGACGATATGTCCTCTTGATCCCTAAATGTATCTTATACAATTTACACACCCAAAAAGGCAACCCACGCTATTCCCACATTAAATTGATCTCTATATTGAGAGAATCTATGAGAGGTTAGTCAACGTTGTCCAGGGATAATTGTACAACGTTTATCTTCGACTCCTAAAACAATTTGCATGCTTCGTGCGCAAACACTACTTAAACAACACAGGATCCAGTTAGTGAGGGGCATAGCCGTTACACGCTCCATCGCTTCTCATCCGTCTATTTATCCCCTACTACAAGTAAAAATTTGCATCGATGTATTTTTCTCCTGTCTTCAAAAAGCTGACTTGTATACTCGTCCAATCTTTGCCAGTCTAGTCAGTTGAAACATTCTCGACCCTGACAGCTATGGCAATTTGTATCTAAAGCTACACATTTCTAGCTCAGAGCCTGTAGTGAGCGTCAAAGCGATAATCAGGTAGAGAATAAATCTCCTGATTATTTTAACCATGACGCAATTGCAGCATGGTTGCGATTCATACGCATCGGCGATTTTCACTTTTATTCGGGTACGAAAGTGGATTATAAAGGAGAAAAGTCACTCCGAAAATGTTACAGGACAACATGGTAGATTTAATATTTCAACATTTATAATTATAATTTTCAAGAGCGAACATAATTACACAGTACAGTCGTATGTATACAACTGTTATGGCGAGTACTATTAAAGGCGTAAGCTGCGTGTACAACATACTTTTTAGTTGGAACAGTAAACTGGAATAGTAATTCTTTCGAAAGTACCGATGAAGTTCATTTTCTTGTCCTAAAGTCCAACTCTGCTGGAATGACCTTGGTCAAGGACAAGCGTATAAATACGGCTGTAAATATCTTCTCTGTTGAAAATGGAATAATACCTGTTGAAATATTGAGTCTACCATGCTGTCGTGTAGTATTGTCGGAGATACTTTTCACCCTTATTATTCGAAGACAGTCAGTGGATCTACTGATATTTTTTTGGAATTGGATTAATCGTAAGAAACGGTCGCAAATGAACTCGTTCAAAAACCATGATGTAGCACAATATTTCTTCGACGGCGAGAAAGATAGTGGCCTGGAACATCGGGAAGGATTATAGCATTAATAAGGGATATTTCTTCAACTAAACCGTGAAGCAATGCCAATGCCAACCATGCTCCTATTTTATCGGGAAGTGTAAGGATTGTCTCGGCCGACTCTCCGTCTGAACTCCTACATTCTTGCATACTCTTGGTGGTCTTGGTTCTGGAACCCATGTTGACGTCAGCTCGTAGACTGTCCCATTCGTAAGTGTCGCTCTCTCTACTATACGTGCGGCAAAATACAACTTCTTCGAGGACGACAACATGGACGTCAATGGTCTCGTCTGCTCTCGGATCTTCGGCACCAATCCTGTAAGTCTATCACTAGAATGTAGACAGGCGTCGTTCACTCGTCCCCTGTAAGGGTGGTGACGCTGCTTTCCTCGAAAATTAGGAGTAGAGGTTGTGTCAGTATATATGTGACTCCCATCTGTATTCTATCATCAGGAGTCGCTGGTTCAGTAGGAGAGCTTGTGGATGTACCAGAAGTAACAATACCGCTGAATTCATTCTCAAATGTGGAAGTACCTGTAACTGTTGTACTTGCTGAGGGTATGGTGGTAACGGATGCTGTAGTTATGATATCGGAAGACTCGATAAGGGCGAATGAAGGAGTTCCTCCTGTGGTCACATAAGACATTCTGGCCACTGGTATGGGTGTCGCGAACTGCCCTATTGTCATAGGAGTGGATGATGAGCCATGTGTAGGAACAGAGGAATGATGTACCACAGTTCCTACCTGAAGATTTCGTCGGCTTGTTGGACTTGTATAATCGCAACAATAGCACCCAAGACAATTGTTATTCATGCTGTGAATCATTAGATTGACTCTGTTATTGAAGATCCGATGACATCTTCTGCAGTTCCACGTCATGCTGCAACCTGTTGAAAAAACACACGGTGTATACATATACACTGTATATATTTGGGAGTGACGCGGGGAGCATTGGAGACTGAAGTCAAATTTGGAAAGTTGAAGAATTCCGTGAACTAAAGGCATTGATTCGGGCGTTTAAATGCCCCAGAACCTAAAGTTGAAAATCAAGAAGCCAACATGTTCCGCATTATGAACATGGTTTACCATATATTTATATAACATTTACATACTGTGATATATCGACATAATATAAGTTGACTACAACTGATGGTGCCGATTTTTCTGCAACGTGTGCAATAGGAAACGTTAAACCGCTTTGGCATCAGAGATGGCGTGACTGATGTATCAAGGAATCTGACAGCCGTAATTGTCTAGATTGTCTAGAATGGGAAGCCATCAAAACTAGCATTTCTAGTTATTAATTTTGCACATCATCGTTCTCGGATGATCCATCTTCTCACATTTATTAGACCGATTCAAATTCAGCGTCTTCATCTGGATTGCGCTGCATTACTCTTTACGACGTACTTCCAGTTCCGCTTATCGATTCTATCAGGACCATGCCGCATCCGAGATGCAACATCCATTCAGCGCTGACCATGTCGAACCCACTCATTTATCACATGAATCACATAAAATAAGAAGATGCTTTCATTGTTGCCAGCATCACTCCATTACCTAAAAACTTAATCTTGTGATCCGCAATGTGGTATGAAGGAGGGACACTCTCTAGTGATTTTTTGGAAGTATGGACCGAATAACTCATGTATTTTTTTCACGCAACAGCCCGGTGTTCCTGGTGCTACACTAAAACCCGCGACGCTAAAATAGGACTAATAGGTTGGAGAACAAAGGCTGTTAGACGGCGGTGCCAAAATGGCCATCCCAGTAAATGCTCGTCTTTGAACGGATGTATAAAAGATATGGTCATCTAAATTGCCTCCCAGCTTAACCGCAGAATGTTCCAGATAAATCACAGCTGCAGGATATAATCAGTCACTTACCCGAATGACGTGCGACTCAAAGTCTTGTCCGACCGCAATACCCGGAAGAACGCATTGTTGAGTTGCCCGAATAATCTGAACTGCGTAGTTTCTATTCCGCAGCCCGGTTTATACCTATCTCACAGCCGCATCATTGAACTCTCATCCAATCAGCGTCGACCACGTCTATGTGTCAGGAATGTGGCACAGTGCATTATAAAGCATGAATCCGGGTTAACTCTTCGTAGTCATGGTCTTTATCTAAATATAGTTGTTCACAAAATAGATTACTCAAGCCTGGATCTGTGATGAGTCATGTACGAAGGCATTCCGGAATTGTTTTTCGCTTTGAGAGCCAGGTCACATCAACCCCAGCAACCAGTTTTTTACAAGCCCTAATATGGATTGAATAGCTAGTGCTCACCTCCATTTACGTAACCGGATTACCGTTGTTAATGAACAATATGTGCGTGTGTGTGTGTTAAGGTTGGACTGGGTGTCTTCGTGATCGTATATCATACGATACCGGTTTGAAAAAACCCCGAGAAAATAAAACCTTTAATTCCGTAGGCTAAACTTGTTAGTGGGCTGGGTAAGGAGTGACCCAGAAAAACAAGCACGGTGGTGTCGGTGTTTTTCAACATCGCAGATGATTTAACAACCAATCAGATTCGACCTTTTTGATCTCATTCTTCGATCACGTATATTGCACGCAGCCACGATCGTGGTTCAGTTCCTGTTACTATGCTTCGCTGAATATCAGGATGAGTTATACCAACCAATGTCATCCACAGAGGAGGGCTTGTTGGTGACTGGAGGTTAAAATGGACTTAACCAAACTCGTGACCCGAAGCCCAGTTATGCTCTGCGTACGGCGTATTGTATATATCAGATATGTCAAGTTGAAGTGCTTTTTTCCTCCGAACTGCGTAGTTTCTACAAAGCTTATCAGTTCATCCGGCCCAAACCGCATCCGTGAGTTCACCTCCAATGAGTGTCGACCACGCATATCCCACTCTCCTATCATATGAACGGCATACATTCAACAATCCTGTTACTATGCCCCGCAGCTATAAATAACAAGACCTGTTAACTTTAATAAACCTTCGAGTGAGTCACATCCACAAGTTCGATGTGGTGCACAAACACCCAGGTTCGCGTCATCCGGTTCAATCTATACAAGGAGACGATATTCGTGAAGCTAGTCAGATTTTGTAATTGGTAGTGGGCGTGTGTATGTTACTACGCGAACAAACGGATCAACATGAACCACAAGTAATTACCAAGGAATACTGTCGTTAAAAATCTTTTACAGGGTCTACAGCTCTGTTTAGCTGCCTGCAATGCACATTGCTTCAAACGCAGACTTTTGGAATGCGTATCATCACAGACATGTCTAATTTTTCAAAACTGATCGCGAAAGTCGTTAGATAAGGATTTCGTGTACTATAACACGAGATATCGACCAGTTTTCGCGAATAGTTCACTGATTAAGTAAGACCAAAGAATTATTCATCGACTAATGATGTCAGATGGAGGCGGTGTGAATATATCGACAGTGTGAATACAATCAAGGTTGAGAATATTTTTTTCCAATAAGCCTTTATTGTTTTGGAGCTGGTGATTAGTTATTAATTAATCTTTATTCGCGTATCATTTGTAGTTTGCTTAACCGGCCATGCGTGTAAAACATGGCAAAAAAGTGCAGATACATGTACTACAGGTCATTCACTTCCATAAGTTTACTACCATAAAACGAACACCTCAGTTGCAAATTGTTTACATCAATAGCCCCCTGAATTTCCCTTGTCGCTCTTGTGCACATGTGTAGACTTATTTTCTGAAGTGGATGTACGATGTAAATATTCGGGAGTTGATTGGATGAGAGAAAGAGATACTGGTTTGCCACCTGGTAATATATCGATCTTAAACCTATAATAGGTTCAAGATTGCGACAAATCTCTAACTAGACAGACTGACAAATGCCAATAATGTAACTTTCATTTCTCCCATTTAGGCTACCAGCATACAGCATTCGTAAACCCACTTCGAAGAAAGTGGTCAACATGCACGGAAAATTACAGTGGCGTAAGCATGCATTCAGAAATTCCACGAAGGATGGATTTATTTTGTAGCAATACACATTTATTAGTGTTTATTTCGAGGGTAAAAGTGCCTTGAACAAAGGAATATAACACTAAACCTGCAGAGATTGAGATTCCGCAGGGATTAAGATCCCGTAGCAGGTGAAGATGAAGTGGTGAGGGGGAGCCAGGTGTGAGATGAAGTGGTGAGGGGGAGCCAGGTGTGAGATGAAGTGGTGAGGGGGAGCCAGGTGTGAGATGAAGTGGTGAGGGGGAGCCAGGTGTGAGATGCCCTACACCAAGCTGGTGAACCGAGGTCCAATATTCGTGAGTGTGGCTCAATTGCTCACCGTTTCAGTGCATGGTGCACATCAAATGATGTCAAGCTGATGCGTTTTTGTATTTCGTTCAACTGTGTAAGCTAATTCTATCTTCTTAACGGTTCTATACTGCCAAAATCACATCCGCGAGTTCCATCCAATCACCGTTGAACATACCGACTCCACTCTCCTATCACGTGAATACAGGTTCAGCTGCTGTTGCTATGCCATGCAGCTATAAATAAGAACCAGTGTTAGCCTGCGGGTGAGTCACACGGATGGCACACTGTGCCTAATTTATCTCCTCTGACCGAGGTGGTGCCAACAGCTAGGTTCGTCTTAGCCTGTGTCAGCCTGTATGAAGAGGGGATCCAAACTCCTTAGGGATTAGATTTAGAATCAGACAGCAATGTATGTCGTCTAATTATACAAGAAAGCTGTATTAACTCCAGCAGCCTGTGAGAGTTATAAGTTATCGTGTGTGGTATGGGTATCCTGGCAAAAATATTCGTTCAACTGATCCGGCCTGAACCATAACTTATCATTCAGTTAAACTGGCTGGCGGAATAAAAATAAAATAGGATTTTCTTATTTTGGTGTGGGCTCATGTGTGTTCAATTGTAGTATCAATACGTCATTAAATATATCCACATTTACAGCCACAATAATAGCGTGGCTGGGATACAAATCATCACAGGGATCACTTATGGCTCTCTTGTGATGCTTGTTTTAGAAATATGCAGTCAGTATATTTTTCGGTCCGGTCATAGAGAGAGATCATTTATTGTTCAATTATGCCCGAAGGCTAAAGACACACATATACATAATTACAAGCGTCTAGTCCGTCATTCATATACATAAAAACATATATTACATTTTTAAAACAAACTATGGTACGGTAAACATAAAACACTAAATGACATTGGCCAGCACATTGGCATCCATATGGCAACAAAGCACGGTTGATTCAACGTTTTCGCCTAAATATAAATTAGAACCATTATTCTGACTATGACTATGGTCATATGACTTCTTGTCAGTGAGCCGGTGTGATGGGTAAGAATGTCCTCTTGATTAATGTCGCTTTTCATATCGTTTTCTATTACAACCAAGGATGGACACTTTTCCCCAATGTGAAGAAAAGAGTCCTAGCTGGGTTAGAAGGTAGGACCCGGACACTCTTAGCCATCGCATTCTTAGCCTCCACACCGGCATCGTTTTTTTCACCGCCCTTTTGATGTGTTTAATAACTACCACGCAAACATTTGTTTACATGGGTTTCAAGATATTTCGGGACGCAACATTTCGGCATGCGTCATTTCGGCACACGACCTATCGGTACAAAGTAAAGGGTACGACATTCGGCACGCGACATTTCGGCACACTTTTTTCAGACAAAATTAAGCTAAAAATGAAGATTTTCGCATTCCTTTGTCAACATCTGTTAACATATAAACAAATATTTTATTGGTTACCACGTTGTAGATTCTCCTAGTTGTCCACGATTATAGTCGATATTTCAGCAACGTTTTTCACATCTTTTTCACATATTAAGATTGATTGATGAGGGTTTTAATAGCAATAGAATAATTACAACGTAACTAAAATGACATCATGTACTTGTACCTCAATACTTGTGCTTTTGCTTTATGCTTTATGAGTCTTTCTAAATCAACTGCATATGTGAAAAAAGTAGTCAAAATATCCCAGATATTCGCGGCCAGTAGTATATAAAGCGACAATTGGGGCCGATTTAGGGGCCGATAACTCTGTATGAACAATTCCTCGTGCTCTTGAATAGGCCTCAATTTCCCCTTTTACTGTTCATCAAACTGACGTCACTAAGACGTCACATCCGATCACGTGACATCCGGGTCACAGTTTACATCCGGGTCAAAAGGGCACTTCCGGTCACATGACGGCCCAGCAATAGGCCCCTTCTTAAGACCCCAGTGACTTCCAATATTAATCTCCCGGAATGTACGTCATCAAACATGGTCCCAGACAATACCGCCAGCTATATGCCCAGCATAAATGGCAAGTGGGCAACCCTCAGTTTCTCCACATAGCCGTACATCGAGAGAAGGGAAATCCCCAAAACCGTATTGGCACGAAAAAAATTCATGAATACTTGGGAAGTAAGACTTATAGTAATGAACATAACCTGTAGGTGTTATACGATCAGTAACGCCCGCCAACGCCTAGCTCAACGCTTCAACGCCCTGGTGAATTAACACTGAAGCTCTGAATTTCTAGATATTCTATGGAATTGTCACTAATTCATCGAAATGCAGTGACGCGCGTCAACGCCCGTCTCAACGTCTTAACGCCCTAACGCACCATCTGAACGCCCTAACGCACCATCTGAACGCCTTAACGCCCTAGCATAACGCCTTGACGCTATGATGTAGGATGACAGGTCAAGCATTTTTTGTTCAAACAGTTATTTGCCCCCTAAATAGGGGCAAATTTGCACTTTTACAAATTGACGTCACTATGACGTCACATCCGGTCACAGGACATCCTGGCATTGTTTTGATATAATGGACCACCGAGCCAGCTAAATTTTCATGACGTCATCCGGAGTTTTTCCCAACGGAGGAGATAAGGCCATACAGCAAGAGAAGAGGAATCCAAACCTCGAATGACGTCATGGAAATTTACCTGGCTCGGTGGTCAATTACTCAACCCAGTGCCGGGCTGTCACGTGTCCGTCATAGTGACGTCAATTTGATAAGTAGTAAAAGGGCAAATTGGTAGGCAGATAACTGAACAAAAAATGATTAACCTGTCTTCCTTCTTGTTGTTGCTCGCTCATCTGTCTACATCATGGCAACAAGGCGTTAGGCTAGGATGTTAAGGCTTCAGATAGAGCGTTAGGGCGTTAAGATAGGGCGTTAAGACGTTGAGACGAGCGTCACATTGAACGTCACTGGGCTCTTATGTAGGGGCTTATTGCTGGGCCGTCACGCGACCGGAAGTGCCATTTTGATCCGGATGTGACGCGACCGGATAAGACGTCACAGTGACGTCAATCTGATAAGTAGTAAAATGGAAAATTGGGGCCAATTCAGGGGCACCAGGAAGTGTTCATACAGAGTTATCTGTCCCTGAATCGGCCTCAATTTTCGCTTCATATACTAACTTGGTAACCCTTAAAATGGTCTGTATGATAAAATATGTCAAAATCTGAATTTTTAGTATAATTTGACCTGAAACAAAAGGTTGCCGAAATATTGTACTTTTCACTTTGTGTGCCGAAATGTCACGTGCCGAAATGTCGCTTACCGAAATGTCGCATGAGGAAATGTAGCGGATTCGTTTACATGGTCTTCAACTATACTATGCAGCCTACGATGCACAAGACCATTTCAAATTCCGGAATAAAAAGTCGTTACAGAGAGGTTTACAAAGTATCAAAATTAATCGCGAAAACCCACCACTTATCGTTTATAACATCACACATCGATCAGTTGGCGAGAGTCCACTTTTTCCAGGCCAAATTAAGCTAAAAATAAAGATTTTCACATTCCTTTTGTAACATCTGCTTAACATATAAACAGATCATCTTAATGACCCACTCCCACGCATCAATTGTACTGTTTGATGTATTATTTCAGATAGACCACTCACCAAACATTTTTCTTTCTCATCAAATGAGTGATTGCCGATGTGGAGTTTTTTTTAAATAGATCTTGTTGCATTGTAGCTGTTGGAGCCAGCCATGCGTGTTATATATTTTACAGATGCCATTAAATTAGGGTAGTTATTTTTGTGTAAGGTTACTAATTATGAATAAGTTGCACATAATGTACACCTCCTTGGCAAATATTCAGTTTACATTAAGTGTTCTCTGAGTTTCCTTTGTTCCTCTTGTGTACTGTTTAGCCTGTGAATCTTTTGCCGACGTGAATTTACCTGTGAACATTTGAGTGCTAATAATGTGGGAGATATTGGTTGCAATATTGACTTTCTGAAGGAACCGCTCTGAAGGCTGCATACAAAATTGTTAAGTAAGGGTATTGTCGATGTAACAAACTTACTGACATACACAACATATTTTATTCTGTTCACTTTTATTCGGTGATGGGTGAAAAACTTCGTTTTGTTAAACTTTTTGTTGTATTTGACAAATTTACATTATTTATTAACATATGTGAGTAGGGCATCATGTTTGTTATTTGTAACAAAACTGTTTGAACATTCCAAATATCATCGAATGTTTCACCATATATCATTTAACTGAATTAGATTTAGTGTGTAGCTGTACAATAACATCAGATGCAATGATTTAACTATTTTGATTTTCTCTGGGAATATAGAAATCAATATAGAAATGTTTACTGGAAAAAAAGCATTGAACACCCAGAATTGTACGAAAGCATCACCAAATTACTCATAATAATGCGTCCTGAGAAATCATAGTTGGTCAATAATACAAACATATTATATTCACAGCTACCAATGGTACAATTTAACAAGAAAGAGAGCGCTTTGGGTAACCGAATTAGTAAACCATTACGAACATGCTTGTATCCATGACCAGAATTGACCTATTAACTTATAAGTGTAAACAATAATGTATTCATATATAATCTATGGGAAATCTATACACTTTGCCCCTAACATAAGATAGATAAGCATGCTTTGAGTCATAATGGAATATCTAATTGGATTATGGGGAGATATATCGATGTCTAGCAATTGCAAGAATTTGAAAGCTATGATATACAGATAAAATATACGTATAAAAACATGACCACCAAACACAGGTTTCAGTTCCGAGATGTTCATTTGCAATATATTCATAGGCAGCTTTCTTTTGAAAAACTACTTTGGAAATCATCAGGTGCTATTTCGTTTAAAAACTCCATATATATGAAATCAATCAAAATAAAACAATTGATATTCTGGGCAGGTCTTTTCTTAAAAAAACTGAAAATACTAAGCTCTTTCATGCTGCGCATTTTTCTCATATGTACTACATAATATGTTGTTGAGAATCCACCGACCTATCGTGCATTCCTGATGGTCATTTCGCTCTTTTGGATTACATTACATCCGTCCAATTGTAACACACAAAACGGAATAAACAGTTGCGGTACGTGTGACAGCGCTATTTTGGACGTTTTTAGAGGCTATTCTTGTCCAAGATAATGAACTTTTGGGACGAAACTTGGCATCAGACCGCTGCTACTTAGAACTAATGTTTGGCGTACATTTTATATTTGCCGCTACTTCAACCTTCGCGTTCAGAGCATTGAGAGATAAACAGAATTAGCATGTCGACAGTACCAGCGAGGTTGCTATTTTGGACACTTCGGAATCAATTAACTGGCGTTATTGTATATTTCAGCTGCAGCTACAATTGATCAGATGTCTCTAAACCTTAGTCGTTTTCTCCACATTTCATCCATTCATACAGTATTGAGAACCATTATCCTAGTCACGGCACCATCGAAATTCGGCTAGTGGTTGGTCGGGCAACCGTAATTCGTTATTTCATTTCCTACCCACAATCGAGAGAGTCGAAATAAAGGTTCATAGTTTTATCGAAATTCAGCTAATTGCTGGATGGACAGCCGTGATCCATTATTTCGTTTCCGAGCCCACAATCGTGTGAAATTGTTTTTCACTATGTCAAATTGATCACCTCTATATATCTGCGCGCCTGTAGAGCTTTAGCCTTCAAAATATCCTTGTGGCAGTTCTCAAAATGCCGCATCAGCCTTCTGAGGATATTGAAACGCAACGGACAGTATCTGCACTTATATTGCTGCACGTTGGATGGGTCTTTCTCATAATCTTTGCCTTGTTCGATGAGATCCTCGGTTCGCGTCTCCTGGTATGGAGGCTGTGAGTTATTGCAATCCGCCTTCCATGGATTAATCAGAGTTGGAGAGGAAGCTAGCCGAGGAGATGCTGATGGACTTGGTATGTCATACGGCCTTGATGAATGATTTGTCTGCACGGATCTGGTGTTTGCTGGCACACCATTTTCCATGCTAGTAAGTGGCGTTGGCGCGAAGTTGATTGGAGATTCTGTGTGGGGAGTGAAATCAGGAGATTGACTGCAAGAGTCTCGGTGGTCAATGTTGTCGTCTTCTGGTTCGCTTTTTCCTCCAGTTAGGTGATTCCGACAATGTTTCTGCAAGGCCTCCGGTTCTCCCGTGCGAAAAAAACACAGGACACACGAATATGGTCTCCGTGCAAAGTCAGTGAAATTTGTCACAAGATGAACGGTGTCTTGTGTGACTTTGACAGACCTTGCATCAGGTGTTAATTTCTCTGTTTTTTCCTCATGCTCTGGATGTGTTGTATTTTCTTCGATGTGTGAGGATTTGCTACTCATTGTTCGCCTCTTGGTCGGCGTACTCGGAGAGTCATCCCATGGTTTTGGTTGTCCACGTGTTTTCGTTGTCTTGGTATTTGGACAGATCTTTTCCCGTTTTTGAGACTTTTTAAATAAATTTTCTTTGCAAAAATGGGAAAACGACTTCAGATGATGGAAGTACTCTGTATCATCCTCAGTTGAATAATTGCAAGGTTCGCAGACATTCGACACATGTGCATTGTCAATACAGGAGACGCCTTCTGCTTGTGTCGCCAGATGTTCTCCAAAGTCTTCATTTTCCGCAGAAATAGGCTGGCCGCACACGCCACGTTCACGACTGTCATCTGTCACCGGTGTCACCGAATCGTTAGAATGCTCCCTGCTAACAAATATTCCCGGTGTAGTCGAACTCGGACCATGTTCTCTGCTCATGTGCGCCTGGAGGTCCCAGTTCTTCGTGAACGGGCGCCTACACTCTTTACAATATACCGATCGTGGATTCCGATGAACACCTCTGTGTTTCCTGAATCCTCGTTCACCCCTTGTGGCGTAAGGACAATCTGGGCATTCGAACTCACAAGGAAGGGTTTTTCGCTTTCGCGGTGCGGACATATTCTTACGTGAGGTTGACGAGGATTGACCACGATGATAGGAGGATCCTTTTTTAACCTTCTTACGTTTAGCCACGTTTTTAGATCTTGGTTTCAAGCCCTTAGCGTGTGATTTTCCGAAATTTCGTTCGGGATCATCTTCCTCTTCGTCGCTCTCATCGAAGTCGTATAACACAGGGATATAATCGGGATCCTGGGACTTCTCCCGTTCCTCAGTAAGTTCTGAGACATAATTTGGTGATCCCATTTTCTCAAGCTTCTCTTGGTCTGAAATCTCACTAGTTCCGAAACCTGGCACAAAACAGTTTGGAGATATTGGTCGTGTTGTGGGTGCGAATAACTGTTCTACTGCCAACTGTGGACGAATCTGTGGTTTAACAACCTTGCGTACAGTCATCTCGTATTCATTGTCCGACTCCTCACTTGATTCGCTGTAAACTTCTTTCTCAGAATGTGTGTGCTGGATAGAATCATTGATCTCATTTGATCGGTTTGCTGTTGGCTGCCATTGTCTCATTATGTCTGCTGGCAAGCCATCAACAATCCTTTTAATCTGCTGATCGAGATCACCCGCATTGATGCGCTCAACGTTCCAGTCGACACAATTCATGGTTACTGCTCTGTATTTGATTAAACGACGTCCAGATGACGCGACCGTTACCAGTTAACCATCCTATCTGAAAAATATAAAGTTTCCTTCCATTGTAAATTAAGCAAATGGTATTTTCTCTTGATACAAATCACCCCTGCTATTTGCCGCCGAAATATTTTTCCTGACAATAGAAAGCTGAAACTATAGCCAATTATTGTCATGATATGCCAGTCAGAGCACTAGCTGCAGTAAAACCCCAGAGCGATATCATATCAGGTAAAGCTCATTACAGCCAATATTTTCACACCAAATTTGTCATAAAGTTTTCAGCCTTTCAATCACTCTCTGGGCAGGATATTAACATAACGCTGCAATGCAGACAGCATTAAAAACTGTCTTATGTTGATATATTTAATTATATTTATTTTGTGCTTGCTTCCGTTTCGGCGTCAATATTGTCTTATTATATTCACTGTTCAGTCGTCCAGAAAAGAATTTTCACGTCAAAAGAACCCCTTCCTTCAGAATACGAATGCACTTTTACGGCAGATCTCGCTCAAATGTACACGAATAAATAGGTTACATAATATTCTGTCATTGTGTAAGGACGTGGTTTCATGACATCCATGAGGGATTTCCCATCATAGTAAAAATATGAATTATATCACATGAGATGACTATGAAAATCAGTCAAGTGCTTCTGCGTCGTATGTTTGTCAAGACACCAAGTTTCGCAGTGATAAAATGCCAAGACTAAAAGGGTTTTGATAATTGACACGAAAATTCTTCATGAACGACAGCTGGTTATTGATTGTCCTACATGACGCGATATATGTAAATGTATTTCTACTTTGGCAGTAATTCACATGGAAAATAAGACAACTTGTCAGAATATCTCCTCACACCCACTTACAGCTGAATGTACAGTCAGCCAATCGCTTGCGATAGAAATACAAATTAATGTTCAAGTAGTTGCTTGTCAATCGAATCCACAAATTAAACATTTTGTTTTCATGCTCAGAAGAAGTACTTAAAATTGAGGCACAGTAGACTACCTGCGTTTAGTATTACGCCTACTTCGTTTGAGTAATTTCATGCAAGTAAAAACTGAGCGGTCTGACTACTATCAGTACCTACACGCCAGTCCTGATGAGTAAGTTTATGTGATTTCAGGGTAATCATTATTCAGAATTTTCAATTCCTTGTCGCACGGTTAACACTGGATAGAGGTTTACAATCCCCGTTAATGGTCCCCGGACGTTAATGGTTTAAAACGTTTCCTTATTTTCAGACCACATTGAGCGATGACAATATTTATGTTTGCCATTTTTCTGAGGTACATGTATATCCAATATTTGATAAACTCTTTAACCTAGAAATGGAGATATCTCACAGATAACAATAACCTTTGTTACAAGTTCGACATAAACCTGGTTGATCACATTCCACATATCTGACATATCACATACATCATAGTTTTCAATTATTTCCTTTTTTTTAGGTTACAGCCACCTAGACCACCACAACAAATGAATCGGGAGCCATGGTGGGATACATTAAACTCCATTTCGTTAACCATTCCAGATCTGGGAGAGAGGGGTATCATGACCACCACCAATCTTTCTACACAATGCCAAACACGATGAAAGATCAGAAGTCGACACTCTGCAATACATAGCCTATCATGCTGGAATCACACATGAGCCTATTTGCACGACCCTTCGAACAAATGATCATGACAAATTTTAAATGACCCCCATGTGAGTGTGATGTTTCCGTATTTCTTCTTCACTTTTGTTTTCATTTGTGTGGATAAAGTGTGTAAATACTATTTTATTTCAAATCATGTAAATTATTCCTAATTTTCTATACACATTTTTCCGGAGAAAATAGCAAAATGAATATAAAAAAAGATGAAAAAATAACAAATCTGAACGAGAAAAAATGCATGTTTAGAAAATGACGCCACTGACGTCATCAACCCAACCATCTTTGATTTGCTTTTCATCTTCTAGTAGGGTTTGACCTCAAAATATATTTTGTGAAGTTTGCGACATCCAACGCAATAAGTAAGAATATATATAGAGGCGGCGGCCAAATGATCCCACCCCAGGCTTGGGCAGGCCTCAAACATCTCATGGGTTGTCGGGATAAAATAACAGAAAAGTTTGTACTATACCTGCAAATTTATCACAATCCACATCCCTGAACTTGGTTATACCACGGACATGTCCATTTTCGATCTCCATATTAGGTAACGTAACGACTTTGTAGCCTGTCAATAATCAACAGTTAACTCTGCTTAAATTTTTTTTTTTGCCTCGTACTGAACAACTGGTAGTCTTTCGACACGATCGGAATTTTATGCTACACAATTCACTGGAAATAAGTAGTTGAAGTAAGCCGGATCTTCACAAACACTCGACCGCAGCAAACCCGGATCTGTCAGTACATCTCTACGTATATACAGTATCAACATATCCGGGACAACATATTGACAGGACTCACCCGGATTCACAAAACCAAGCTCGCACGTGGTGATATTCAAGCTTTTGCTGCAGTAAACAATGCCTCACCCATGATTAGGAAAAGGACTGTTCCAATGTTCACGTGATAGAGTCGTACTGTGGGCATGATCAGCGCTGATTGGATGTGGCCTCCCGAATGCACTAGAAGCTGGATACAAACAGCTACCGGCATGAAAACTAAGCCCTCTTTATGTCATTTTTGGCAGCAGAAAATCGAGATCCCGAGATGTTTCTGTGTTTATCATACCAGACTTCCGTTTCATGTTATATTTTTCAAATCGTACCAAAATCATATAAGCTAGACTAGCTTACAGTTCATCACTCATGAGTAGATTACCTTTGACCTCTATAGACCACAACTTTGGGACGCAACACATTGTCTCCACCTAATGCATCCACTCACAACCAATTGCAACTGTGGATAGTAAACTTTCACAGATATTGGCCGCACACGAATGGTTTAATGATTTCTTTGTTGTTAGGCCAGTGACCTTTGACCTCTAATCTCGACCTCAATTTTAGAACGCGACATATCGTCCCCCCCCCCACCCCTAGACTCTCCACTAACCAAATATTGGAACTGTAGCGAGAAACCTGTTTCAGATATAAACCGGATACTAGGTAACGCTAGACGGAGGAAAATCCCCATCCCATAATACGTCTGCAGTTTGTGTGGGCATATAACAATTCAAAACCTAACCACGAATTCCTAATTATTATTAGAAACAAGCAAATAACTATTTCTGTATAAAAATATAAATTATCTAGTCCATTCTACCGAAAAAAATCACAATCACAATTGAATCCAATCACAACATGGATTGCAGGCAAGCACCTAAAAGGTGCGTGGACCCCTCAGCCTTTTTTTAACCAAGTAGGATCAGGACTGCATCTAGAGCCAATTTAGATTCGGAAAACATATGGGCGCCCAAAACTCAAATGAAACAAAAAACGAAAGTGTTGTTGTTGTTCAATTTGAAAGGATTTCTGGGAATACTCATAGAAAAAGCTACTGGGAGCCTCAATATCGATCCGATTGCATAGCTGGGTATTGAATTTCATGTTAATAAACCTCCGTTTTGTGATTGATCACAGACTCTTTGCGCCGAAATTCACTTAAAAACATTGGACCCTCAATAATGAATTACGAAAAGGAACTGGGAGTTTGGGATCGGAACCGGCAAAAAATCCCTGGATACCGGTTTCACGGGAGTGGTGTGCTGGGATTACAGCATGCAAGAAAGTTTAGCTTTATCAGTGGCAATTTATGCATTGCACAAGTGTGATAACAAGTAAACACACTGATTGACACAGGCCCACCCTTATCAATATTGGGGGGGGGAGGCATAAGCTTCAGGTTTGCAAACTGGTTCAAAATTGCCCAGAACCAGGCTAAAAATGGGCTCTCCTAATCACTCGTTTTAAATAATTTCCACTGTAAAGTAACATGTTTGGTGACAAAAATTGAAGCATTATGTTGTACCAGTTAAATGTGTGGAAACAAATATGGTTCATGCAAAAGTTTTAGAATAAATCATATGATGTAAAAAAGAATGATTTAATAGCAAAATTAAAGAAAAATGTTGTTCTTCATTCAATGAGAATCTTAAATGGACCAGGCTTTCTTGTATCAGGGATCCTTCAAAATTCACAATGAAACATGCAACCAAGGGTTCCCGATGGGCATAGATAACAGTGCAAATTACAAGCGTCTAGTCCGTCATTCATAATCCAGCCGTCGTCCATTAGAGAATATCCGCGTCCATAATCCAAAGACCTATTTCATATTCCATATAACAGTATTAGCACCAAATTAAAAAAGACAATCATAGTATACATAAACTAATAAAAAAAAGTTAAAAATCATGAAATCATCATAGCCATCTGAAAATCTAATCATTTCATCAGTCAACATTCAGGAAGCTCTCACCAAAGTTTTGTCAGGCCTGACTTGACAGATCTGCAGATATTCAGTGGACAAGAACATGTTGACGGACGGACGCTAGGACGGACGGACGTACGTACGTACGTACATGGCAACGACAAGATCCCACAGCCCTATGGGCTGAGGGGTAAAAAGAGACGAGGGGCTTCAATTTACGCCCGTAAATCTAGAATTACACTGGTTCAAATTTCAAGGCTGTTGAATTGCCTTCGTCCCCCTTGGTAGCTAGCATTCCACAGAAAGGTCTAAGATTTTGTGTTTACGAGAACGTAACATTTCTGAAACCTTTTATTGAATGATAAACCAAACTGGGCTAAAACCCTGGAAACTAGGTGACCTTGAAGCAAGAGCCGAGAGCTCACATATCCCACCATGAAATCGACAAACACAAGAAAATATCAATTTTTCTTCAAATAGATTCCCTTCAGGTGAGAAAATTCTCCATGAAGGGAGAAAAATGTGAAGAAAGTGATGAAGTAAACCTTTGTTCATGAGTCAACTATCAGACATGAAGTTCGGAAAGGTCTCCTCTCCCAGCTAAAATAGTAAATACATGGTTTTTATTTCGCAACAGTTTAACTGAATGTAGCTGTTTCATACATGTATCAAACATGGGAGACAAATCCACAAATGCAATATACATGTATAGTCTGAATAGTCTAACCCAACAAGTCAGTTAAACTAGATTCAGTTTTGGGGGACTGAGATGTTGACCTTTGATCTGGTGACCTCAAACTGAACAGGGTACCTTGTTTGCCCTTCGAGTAAGGTATACCTAATGTTTGGTATCAACCCACACCTTGTAATGAGATATCGCACGGACAACAAATGTTAATGGATGGATAGACGGATAGATGGACAGAAGTCACCATCGGATTATACCACCTTGTCATCGATGGGCATACAAATGTTATTTTTAATGATTTCCTGATTTTGGGGTGACCTTGACCTAAATTTTGGTACACGACCCATCGTCTCCTCTTAATGTACATACAGACATACAAAATCAGGTTCTTTGAGAATTTCAGGATTTGGGGTCACAGTGACCTTAACCTTGACCTACATTTTGGTACGTCACACTTCATGTCCCCATAATTTATCTACCGACACAAAAATATATACTTTAATTATTCCTTGATTTTGTTGTCAGTGACCTTTGACCTTGACCTAATGTTGATATGCATCGCATCTTTCCCCCTACTGAATTCACACACAAAAAATTTGCAATTTTCAATAATTTCCTGATTTTTAGGTCATACTGACCTTTTGATCTCTGACCTTGACCTACATTTGGAATGCGACACATCAGCCCCCCTAGTGTATACACTCACCAAAAATTGGAACTGTAGATAGAAAACTGTCAATGATCAATGAATCCCTGTTTTTAGGCCACAGTGACCTATGACCCCGACCTCAATTTCGGTAGGCGACACTTCGTCTCCACCTAGTTTATCCACTCACAAAGGAATTGCAACCGTGGATAGAAAAGGGGCACAGATATAGACCGGACACGAACGGTTCAGTGATTTCCTGGTGTTTAGGCCAGTGACCTTTGACCTCAGACCTTGACCTCCATTTTGGTACGGGACACATCGTCTCCCATTGGGGTATCCACTCACCAAAGATTGGAGTTGCGGATGGAAAACTGTCCCAGATATAGACCGGACACTGGAGACGGACAGACGGAGGTAACCGCCATCAGTTAATACGCCCGCCCAAAAGCGAAGGTATAAAAAATAAGCAGTTGTAATTTTTAGGCCACAGTGAACTTTTGCCTCTGATCTCAACTTCAATTTTGGCACGCGACACATCGTCTCCACCTAAGGTATCCACTCACAAAAAAGCGCACCTGAGATTTCCTTTCGTCAAGACTTCCAAACAGCTTCTATGTTTGTCTCCTAATTGTTCCTGCTCTGTAACTATACTCTCAGTTTCCCAATTAGGCTCACCTTATGTAAAAGCAGCCCCATGGTCATAACACACTATATCCATTCGGCATATAGATGAAATATTGCTGAACCGTTCTCGTTCCGTTCTATATCCACTCACGCCATGGTGTTATGTGATGGTAATGTGCTCACACATCATATATCCTTAAAATGCGACTATAATTTCACAATGTCTTGGCCTGATGCCACATGGACCTTGACCTTTGAACATTTCAGGTGAAAATGAATGCGATTTTTTTAATATCATGATGTCTGGGAGACACCACTGAATAATTTTGACAGTCTTTCTCTAGCAGGAAACTAGCTCGGGTTCAGATATTTTCACGGGGCGATTTACACCCGTAGGGACTAATGGTCCCATCTTATAGTGAGGAAAAACTTGAGCACAGGTGGTACCTTTGCCAGGGTGACTGGTTGTTCATTTAACTGCTGTAGGCTTTGAGAGGAAGAGCAGGAGAAAAGAGTCATCAAGTTTTTCAGCTACTGCAGATAGTTTGGTTAACTATTTTGACTATTTCGTATGTATCTTCAGATGCCATTTTCACAGAATTTTTTTGCTTTAGAGCATGAATACAAAATATATACCACTCAGAGGTTGACTGAGTTTTCATGAAAGGATGTTATATATTGCTGGTTGATAAAAACTTTGTTTAGTACACTTAATATATGCAGAAGAAAATAGTTTGAGGCATACTTATATGTTCGCGATGTTGGCAAGAAATTCAAAATTCTAGGCTCCCATTCGTTTAGAAATTGTATTCACGGCATGAGCATCGGGGACTTACACACAACTTTCCTCCACCAGACCCTCTATACCATTTAGGCGGAAGAGATGCATGACCCAGGTCAATGGCTTGGTTCACTTTAGCTGGATAGGGTCAACTGATAGGGTCAAACTCCAAGTCATCATGTTTAAATAGAAGTGATCTACATGTACCAGTCTGCTCAATAAACTACCATTGTCAGAATTTGTAACCTTCCAAACTGGGGGTGTACTAGCAGGAGGAGGTTCATGTATATAATATGATGCCATGAGAGGATGCATCCCAGCACAGCTCCAGTCCATCTAACCATGATGATTTTACATTGTATCTCAATACCCATTTTTTATAAAAATGTGTGCGACTACAAATTGTGTGGCTCTTCGCAATGGGACTGAACATCAAATAGTTAGTTGAATTATTCCAACAGCCTATTTTACATTTAAATAGCCCCGTTTCAGTGCCTACGGCTCTAGTGTTGTGTCTCAAGAATTCTTAGTTAATTTCCAAGTGTTCCGACACAGAATTCTAAATTGTAACCACGGTTGTTGTCATCATCGAATGGAAGATGGCTTGCGTTTTCTGAGAAAAAAGCCATCAACGTCTAAGACCCAGAGCAAACAGTCAAGTATTTAGTTATTTCAAGCGGGCGTTCTTTGCTTCTCGTATACAAGCATTTTTAACATGTCCCTATTTTGTATATGCCACACACTGCTGTCCGGGATTAGGGACCCAAGAAGAATGACTGCCTGACATGTGATTTAAAACAGGGACTGTCAGCTGCAGATAAAACATCAATTGACAGCGAAAGAGAAATTCATTTTATTTTCTAAATCAAACAAGCACGATTTTTGAATGAGAATTTTGCGTCACTAGATGATCATCAACACATATACATGTAACTTAAAAACATGACAGTGTTATTGTTATCTGTATTATATGCCAATACCTGGAGCCGTAGGATACAATAGTTCAATCTCTATTTCGTCCACGTCGCCTGAAAAGTTGTCCAATACTTTGCCATAGGAATCATCATGCGTTAGAATAGTCAATGATCTCAGTCAGCCTTGATTAAAGGTGTCTCGGATGCGGAGTCTTCAGTTGCAACAGCTCGAATTCTATTTCCTCCAATTCGTAAATCGAATTCCCCGTCGTTCAAATTGAATGTCTTTCCGAACATATCATATTCGTCAAATGACTCGATATATTATCTACCTCCGTTGTATGGTCTATAAGATTAAACAGGCCACATGATGACATATGGTTTGTTTTCTGCGTATCAAATTCAATGTCAGTATCCCTCGCTAGATGCTCTCCAGTCAGATGATACAAGACAACAAATACTAAATTTATTTAACATCGCTCAACGTGGAAATAAATAAATAGAAATTTGGAAGCCTGACTCTTCAAGATATAACATAATGAAGAGTGAATGACCTTGTGAAAGAAGTTGTAACATGTGTAATGTGAACTTGGATACCCTAACTATAGTCATTCAAAAAATATTGCAAAAATTAGAATTTGACCTTTAAAATCGGTCAAAATCAGTCATTTTGCACAGGCTTCTGACCCACCATCAACTGCAACAATTTGGAGAGCCTGGCTACAGTCCTTCTGGATACATTGTGCTCCACATTGACCATGGACAGACAGACGCCGCCGATGGCAATAACTCTTGGCTAAATTGGCCAACAAGTGATAAACCTAATCAATTACTTTGGGGTATACTTGGAATTTGATCAAAATCCACATCTCTGAACTGGAGTTCAAAATTTCTCACATTTTCCACATTTTCTGTTCTAGGTGACCTTGACCTTTTTATGACCTTTTGAGCCCAAAGTAAATATGGTTATTCTCTATCCCATATGCAAGGTAGGCATCACATTTTGAACCAATTCTGGACTTAGAACAAGAGATTCTCCATTTTTACAGGTTCTCTGGCTTGAGTGAACTTGACCTTCGACCTTTTGACCAAAACATAAAATAACTTTCTTCTTTGCCCGATCGACACTTCGTACCCGTTTGGTATCAATTCATAAACTAGAACTGGAGATTTCCTTCATGTTTGAATGTTGTCTAGCCCAAGCAACCTTGACCTTTGACCTGCTTACCTCCCAACTGAATACGTCGAAATCTACTCCCCAGTTATACCTTCAGTTAAAATTTGGATTGAATCGAATCAATAGCTTCAATTTATCGTGTTAAGGGGAAAACGTGACGGACACATTAACACACAAGCAGCAATTCTATATCACCCGATCGGCGTCCGGCGGGGGATAAAATATAAGAGAGCAAAACATAAACACCTCAACGGAAAATAATAATTCAGGTAGCGGTGCGAATAGATCAAATCTCTCGGTTCACAGCAGCTAGAACGGCGTCATAAACTCCCGAATTGTAACAGTAATTTATATTCCATTTTGTCCGTATTATTCGACGTAAATGTATTTTAGCCTGAAAATTTACCATGAAAACAATAAACTTAGGTATAATATTATCATATTGACTCACAGTTGACTTAGAATTAAACCCAGATTTGAAATAATCAGTTGAAAGAGTACAAATTCTATTCCGTCTATATCGTCCAGTGCCATGAGTTTCATGAAAACAGAATAGAAGAACGACAGCTAAAAAATTGTTAACAAACGATACACCAATTATTGGACAGTTGGAACAATCAGTATCATTGTGAAAAAACCACCTCACCCTAAATGTTTATCGTGATGCTGCAAGTGAGAGATTGAGAGGTATAAACTATATTGCTTTAGCTGACAATCTTCGTCCTGATATCAGGATACAATCAGTAAGCAAATATCAACAAATTCTTCGAAAAGTACATTTTGTACAAGACGTGTTATCGGATTTCTGATTTCTCTATTACGTCGAAACAGAAATCCAGTGATATAGACAACAACTTCACAGGTTTGATTAAAGGCACGGATCCAATTATAAGTCAAATATATTCGATATCACGAATTTGATGCACTAATGTATAAAAAGCGATTGTAAATAAAATAAAGGTACAGCCCCGATCTCAGACCAAGTACGGACAGACAGATGACAATTACCGCCACGTAGCTAGATCAATCATGCAGATCGAAAACGAATCTAAAGTCGCCTACTCTACTTGCATGCTCATGCCCCCGAAAGGGAAATTCATGGAGAATATCGGTATTTCATTGAAACATTTTATTTTCTAAGTCAAACAAGCACGATTTCTGAATGACAATATAGCGTCACTAAATGATCATCAACACATATACATGTAACTCAAAAACAACACAGTGTGATTGTTATCTGTATTCTGTGCCAATACCTGGAGCCGTAGGCTACAATAGTTCAATCTCTATTTCGTCCACGTCGCCTGAAAAGTTTTCCAATACTTTGCCATAGGAATCATCATGCGTTAGAATAGTCAATGATCTCAGTCAGCCTTGATTAAAGGTGTCCCGGATGCGGAGTCTTCAGTTGCAACAGCTCGAATTCTATTTCCTCCACTTCGTCAATCAAATTCCCCTTCGTTCAAATTGAATGTCTTACCGAACATATCATATTCGTCAAATGACTCAATATATTATCTACCTCCGTTGTATGGTCTATAGATTAAACAGACCAAATGATGATATTTGGTTTGTTTTGCTAGTATCAAATTGATTGTCAGCAGCAAACAAGAGCCTTGAGCTCATATACCCCCCGCTAGATGTTCTCCAGCCATATGAAACAAAACAAAGAATACTAAAACTTAATTAACATCGCTCAACGTGGAAATAAATAAATAGAATTTGACCTTGAAAACTGGGCTAAGGTCAGTCATTTTCAACTTCATCGCCAGATGCATAAATAGAATTAATTTGGAAGCCAAGAACATAATAAAGAGTAAATGACCTTGTGAAAAAAGTTCATCAACATGTAAATATGATTGAAAAAAATATTGCAAAACTTAGAATTTGACCTTTTAAATTTGGTCAAGATCAGTCGTTTTCCACAGATTTCTGACCGACCATCAACTGCAAATGCTGCAAAAATTTGGAGACCTGGCTGTAGTCCTTCCTGATATATTGTGTTCCTCACTGACCATGAGCAGACAGACGCCGCCGATGGCAATAACTCTTGGCCAAGTAACAAACAGAATCAATTACTTTGAGGTATACTTGGAATTTGATCAAAATCCACATCTCTGAACTGGAGTAGAGAATTTCTCACATTTTCTGGTCTAGGCGGCCTTGACCTTTTTATTACCTTTGAGCTAAAAGTAAATAGGGTTATTCTCTATCCCATATGCAAGGTAGGCATCAAGTTTTGAACCAATTCTGGACCTGAAACAAGAGATTTTCCATTTTTACAGGTTCTCTGGCTTGAGTGAACTTGACCTTTGACCTTTTGACCAAAACATAAAATAACTGTCTTCTTTGCCGGATCGACACTACGTACCCATTGTTTGGTATCAATTCATAAACAAGAACAGGAGATTTCCCTCATTTTTGAATATTGTCTAGCCCAAGCAACCTTGACATTTGACCTAGTTATCTCAAACTCAGTAGGTCGAAATCTACTCCCCAGTTATACCTTCAATTAAAATTTGGAGTGAACTGAATCAATAGTTTCAATTTATCGTGTAAAGGGGAAAACGTGACATACACACTAACACGCAAGCAGCAATTCTATATCACCCGGTCGGGGTCCGGCGGAGGATAAAAACTAAGCGAACAAAACATATTATACTTTTCTCAACGAAAAATAATAATTTAGGTAGTGGTGCGAATAGAACAGATCTCTCGGTTCACATCAGCTAGAACTGCATCATAAACTCCCGAATTGTAACAGTAATTTATATTCTATTTCGTCCATATCATTCGACGTAAATGTATTCTAGGCTGAAATTTATCATGAAAACAATAAACTTGTGTATAATATTATTATATTGACTCTTAGTTGACTTAGAATTAAACCCAGATTTGAAATCATCAGTTGACAGAATACAACTTATATTCCGTCTATATCGTCCAGTGCCATGAGTTTCGTCAAAAACGAATAACAAGAGCCCAAGGGCTTCAATATACGCCCTCATATCTGGAATTACATCGGTCCAAATTTCAAGGCTGTTTAATAGCCTCGATTCCAATTGGTAGATAGCAATCCAGAGAAAGGTCAACAACTTTGTGCTTCTGAAAATGTAACATTTATCACATGTAAACCTTGAAGCAAGAGCTGAGAGCTCAAATATCCCACACTGAAATCGACAAGTCAAACACAAGAAACTAGTAGTTTCCCAGCAAATGGATTCCTTTCAGACGAGAGAATTTTTCATGATGGAAGAAACAAGGGTTATGTGTAACCCGGCAGCTCGCCTTTTGGTTATTCAATAACATGCAGCTTCACATAAAGATCGAGCCCTTCAGGTTGCACATCACTGGCAATGACAATACATATTGCAATAAAAATTTGACTTCTTCGTCAGTGATGCTGAAGTTGGATTGAAACATGAACTATATTATCAAACTTGAAATAAAAATTACCTTTTTTTCCAAAAGTAAGCTTATACATGTCATTATGAATACATGTACAATTGAAATTTTGTCTGAGATGTGGGTGTGAAATGCCTGGACAAATATGGTTCGTGCAAAAGCTTGAGGTTAAATCATGATGAGGAATGGGATTCGATACCAAAACTGAAGGAAATGGTGTTCTTCATTAAAGGCGACACAAAATTCCAAACCACCAGGGGTTAATATTTAATATTGTACTTCTGAAATGAAATAATGTCATTAAACTATTAGTACCGTAATTACTATAAACGAATATATTGTAGTTGATTTGACGTGTTTGTGTATATGTAACAGGTCGGTGTAAGAACGCATTGTTGAGGCTTTTGTTGAGGCTTTTGTGCAGCTGAAAAGGGTCACGTCTAGACGCATTGTTGAGCTCAGACAGGCTATTGTATGCTCTGTCTTGTGCGTAATTCTTACACCAAGTACAAACCTACAATGTACACTGCATCTCCTACCTAATAGGTTAGTATCACATTTAAGAGATATATGCAGCTTCGCAAAAAGATCGAGCCCTTAAGGATGGCACATCATTTGAGGTTGCACATCATTGGCAATGCACATCATTTAAAATAATAAATTTATTAAGAAATATAATTTCTATATTTAGTGATATTGAGGTTGGATTGAAGGAGGAACTATATTATATAACTACCAATAAAGATTACATTTTTTCCAAAAGTAAGCCTACACATCCCATTGCATAGATCTGATGAATACATGTTCATGTATACATGTAGTTAGGAACAATAGGTGTGCAATTTTGAGCACGTTCTTGGTGTAACTTTGTGTGATGATATGTGAACAAACAAAGCTAATAACAGTGCAATAGTAGGACTAAATCTATCATTTCCAACAGGCAATGGGACACTTGCACTGTGGTAAACCTTCACATTTGTATGCAAATAAAGAACGCAATGACAACTGTGTCCAATCATACTGTAATGCTCCATAATAATGTGCACGGGTAAAGACTGAGCTCACAAACTGATTCAAACTCACTTTTAATTAATATAGTAAGTTAAATGTGTGGACACAGATATATGGTTGTACAAAAGCTTCAGGGTCAACGAGAATTTGATAAAATTTTAGGAAATGGCGTCCTTCATTTAAGGCGACACGAAATTAAAAACTAACAGGGGTTCGGTACTGCGGGATTCCCCGGACAGTTATTTTGATATTGTACTTCTGAAATAAAATAATGTCAAAAACTATTG
This sequence comes from Hanleya hanleyi, assembly GCA_036873755.1. NCBI lineage: Eukaryota > Metazoa > Mollusca > Polyplacophora > Lepidopleurida > Hanleyidae > Hanleya > Hanleya hanleyi. Next base: position 184,721 of record JAVTVY010053302.1, read on the forward strand.
GTAAATACTATAAAGGAATATACTGTATGTGATTTGGTATGTATGACTGTGTATACAATGTACACTGCATCTCATGCCTAATAAGAAGTCAAAATTATTCTAAGTCCAGCCTAAACAGAAAAGATTAACCCAGAAAACTTTCTAAGTCCAGCCTAAACATAAAAGTCTAACCGGACACCAACACCGACACCGACACCAACAATTTTCCCCTCTCTCCCAATACCTCGCCTACTTCGTATACGGCGAGCTAAAAACTGATGAAGTAAACCTTTGTTCTCGAGTTGATAAACAGGTATGAATTTCATAAATGGCCCCTCTCCCCGTTAAATTAGCAAATGTACGGTTTTTATTTCACAAAAGTTTAAGTAAATGTAGCCATTTCAAACATGGGCGACAACTCCACAGGACAATACAAAATACATGTAGGGGAGTCAGCTCTGAATATTCCAACCTTACACAAAGATTCAGCCAAACTTGATTCAATTTTGGGGGACTGTGACTTTGAACTTTGAATTGATGTCAAAATGTATGACTCCTTTTTGACATGTGAGCAAGGTATACCGGTACTCAAAGTTTGGTACCAATCCATACCTTGAAACTAGATATCGCATGGACAACAAATGTTAATGGATGAATGAACAGAACGCAACATCGCATTACACGACCTCGTTTCGACAGGCATAGGAAAATGTGATTTTTAACGATTTCTTGATTTGGGGTCACAGTGACCTTGACCGTTGGCCCACATTTTGGTATGTAACACATGTCCCTCTAATCGCAGAATAAAAGTTATTTTTAATGATTTCCTGATTTGGTGGTCACAGTGACATTGACGTTCGGCCTTGACCTACATTTTCAAAGATTTCTTGATTCTGGAGTCACAGTGACTAAATGTTATTACATGAGAAACCATCTTCCCGTAATTTCTCAATGGACAAAAAAAAGTTACTTTGACTATTGACCTTGACCTAAATTTTCATACATGAGAATATCAATGGACACAAAAAAATCATGGTTTTTAACAATTTTCATGATTTGGGGTATCACAGTGAAATTGCCCTATATTTTGGTATGTGATACATCGTGTCCTAATGTATCTACTGACACAAAGTCATTTTTAATATTTTCCTTATTTTGGGGGCACTGACCTTTGATATTCGAATTTGACATAAATTATAGTATGTGACAATGAATTCCCCCTATTGAATCCTTTGACCTCTGACCTCGACCTACATTTGGTATGCAACACATCGTCCCCCTTAGGTCATCCCCTGAACAAAAATTAGAACTGTAGACAGAAAACTGTCAATAATTTTCGGATTGATCTTCGACCTCTGGCCTCGGCTTCAATTTCGGTACGCGACACATCGCATTCACCTAGTGTATCCACTCACAAAAAAATGAAACTGTGATAAAACACTTTCACAGATATAGACCGGACACTAACACTTCAATGATTTCCTGTTTTTCAGGCCAGTGACCTTTGACCTTTGACCTCTAACCTCGACATTCATTTTGGTACGTGACACATAGTCTCTCCGTACTGTGGTTAGAAAACTGTCCCAGAACCGGACACGAGAGACGCACGGAAACCGCCATCACATAATATCTTCAATATCACGGATTAATATTCTTTGATCAAACGATTTAGTGTTTCATAATATTGTGTATCCTAGGCCAGCTTTGATTGTTACAAGCGTCTGGTCCATCATTCATAATTCAGCCGTCGTCCATTAGAGAATATCCGCGTCATTAATCCATGATGTGACCAATCATTTGAAGACCGGGGCCATTTAGTTAACAAGATGTTCATGCGGCCCCGGCTGTACTGTATTAAATACAAGATACAAAACGCAGCGCATTACGATTGCATTGTGCTATCAGTGTGTAACATATTTCACGAAATTTTTATAAAATTCGAGTGAAGGCTCATTAGTCATAACCGGCGTGTTCGAGTAACAAACGTGTCACAAAGGAAAATAAGTGCCTGGTGGCATAGCGACAGTTGACCTTATATATTTTTCCGCCAATGTTAGAATATAATCAGAGAACATACATTTTGATGAGCGTTCCAGATCTTAGTTCCTCGTCTTTACAGGGGTATGATTCTGGTAGCGTCAGATAGACTCGCCGAGTGTTCTGTGCATGCGCACCGCATTTTTCACTCTCTGACAAGGCGATGTTATGTAGATGTCTAATGGAGTTTGATTTGCTTTCTTCGTGTCCCAGCTAAAGGTAAATCATCTCTAAGTATTACGAAGTTTACGATGTTTGGAAACTACAATGTTTGGATTAGGGCATTCCATGAGAACAGGAGATTACACAAGAGTCAAAATGGGCATCAATATACCTTCGCACAAGTATTTCACATGGCGACAACACATCGCCCCCCCATAATGTATCCACTAGCACACAAATTATGATTTTTAATGATTTCCTAATTTTATTATCACAGTCTCCCCATTATACATCTACTGATAGTCGTTTGCGATTTTTAAGTGTTTGGTGTCACAATTATTTTGACCTTTGACATTGACCTCGGATTTTGGTACATGACACATCATGTGTATAAACTGACGCAAAGGTTGCGATTTGGGCTCACTGTGACCTTTGACATTGTCTCCACCCAGTGTATACACTCACAACAAAAATAACCGTAGATACAATAAACCGGATATAACTTCAATGATTTCTTCTGTTTTAGGCCAGTGACCTTTGACCTCAGGCCTCGACCTCAATATTAATACGCGACACATCGTCTCCCTTGGGTATCCACTCATAAATTTGCAAAATCTTACCGTCCTGGGCGGCGAGCTAGTCGCGGAGGACCTCGCCACTGAGGACGTCTTTGCTATATGGCTTACTTGTATAACAACTCCATATAATCTACGATATGATTATAACTGGAAACAGATTACATCAGCACAACACTATGGATACGTTTGGCAAACCGTGCATGAATAAATATCACGTGATTTCGCAGTCTGAGGGGCATTGCAAAATTATCTCCCTTGGATCAAGTGGTTTGAGTCGGCATGCTACTTCTTCGTCTTTGACACTTTTTTTTGAAAGCTATGTAACTATTGTTTATCTACAGACTTTTTCCATGCTTGTGCCTCACATTTTATATCAGATATCAAACCGAAAGTAATTATCTTAACAATATTATTTAGAGAAAAGCCGGATTGGAAATATTCTATTCAAGAACAATGCAATTAATGTCTTCAAAATCTGAATAAGTTTAATTGCTCATAATTCCTACATATCTGGTGTGGTTATCATTTACAGATCCTGCATTTTACTATTCAGCCATTCCAGTGCGACTGTTATGAAAGCAACTTGAATAATTCTATGAGTATTCCTGGCTGAATGGATTGAATAAATGGGACATCTTGTTCAGTTATTCTCCGGTCCAAGTATAGCATTGCCCCACATTCCATTTAATAATCTTTCAAATATTAGCAGTAAGAGTTTGATGGTTTGTGGATTTTAATACATTATGAGGGATTATTAGAAATGACGAGAATGCATGGCCAGAGGAAAAATTTCCCATTGCGTAAATAGCAAATTCTAAATTTTCCGGAGTTTCGCTATGTTAAGGACCAACAAAAGAAAGTGTTCAATTCATTGATGGTTTGAGACACCTGTTCAATGTTTCATGAGTCATTTTGTCAAAAAATATTGATTTTGCCTGAAAATCACCCCTATACACAATGTGATTATGAGGATTGCAATGAAAGAAATCATTTTGCATTTTGGAAACAATTTACACATTTTTCAAACACTTCAACATACCTCTTTGAACTTTAAAGCTGGATATTTCACAAATAAAGTACACCTCATTTAACTTGCGTGAACATCTTGCCCAAATGGTTAACAGTTACACTGGAGTTTATTTACAGGTCAAACACACGCAATTCAATCTGAAAATTAAAAAAAAAAAAAAACAGGAAGTAGGCTTGCAATTTCTTCACTTGGCTGCCATTTTGAAAATTGTGAAAACTACGAAATTTGTTTACAATATTCGCCGAGCATTTCTAGGTGAACTGAGAGGATCAGTGTCGTGACATCAAGTTGCAAATGGAGGACATGACTGAAAGAAACAAAATATGTATTGGAATAGTGTCCTTCGTGCCTAAATATCTTATTTAAAGCACGTGCAAATTTACCTGTGAACAAGACAGCCCCCGACATCCATGTTGGACATTACCGAATCACTTCCAAGTGACCAACAATACGCGCGAATGGCGACCAGGTATTTCGCTTCAAATGGAGATATTATTCGTGTTTGGATCTGAAACGTTTTGAAATCATTGTTGCTGGCCTTCAATTGGTCTTTGTTTATCATGTAATGTTACGTTTTGAATGTTTGCGTTCGGAACTATTTCCTACAGCGTATGGAGGTCTGATCGACGTGGTCAGGAGGTCACTTCCGGTTCAGAGCAGATGCAGGGAAATGGGGCCGATTTGCGATTTTGCGAGTTGAAAGTATGCTCTAAAAGGACTAATAAGTCTATTTTTCGTCATCTGTGAACGGTGAGTAGTAGAATTAAGGTAATAGGTGATATTTGAAACTGCCAGGGTTTGTGTGTGTCGATGTTGTCATGCTCTTATGGGTGCCATGTGCGTTGATTATTATGGTAAGTGAAGCTCCATGTATGGTTGTGGGCGGCAGTTTCCAGAATTGAACCGTTATATTAACCTCTGACGCTGCACGAACATCGTTCTTCATGTGAAAAATGTGCAGTTAGACGTGTTATAGTTCAGCTGTTCCCATTTTGGCAGAGGGTTAATCTCAAGTCATTAATATTCATTAGGCTTTGCAAGTTGTTCATAATTTTCAAAATGGCAGCCAAGTGAAGAAATTGCAAGCCTACTTCCTGTTTGTTTTTTTTTGAATTTTCAGATTGAATTGCGTGTGTTTGACCTGTAAATAAACTCCAGTGTAACTGTTAACCATTTGGGCAAGATGTTCACACAAGTTAAATGAGGTGTACTTTATTTGTGAAATATCCAGCTTTAAAGTTCAAAGAGGTATGTTGAAGTGTTTGAAAAATGTGTAAATTGTTTCCAAAATGCAAAATGCTTTCTTTCATTGCAATCCTCATAATCACATTGTGTATAGGGGTGATTTTCAGGCAAAATCAATATTTTTTGACAAAATGACTCATGAAACATTGAACAGGTGTCTCAAACCATCAATGAATTGAACACTTTCTTTTGTTGGTCCTTAAGTGAATAACGAGAAATATACAGGGTCCTGTGCCGCTATATGGGTGATGAAATTAAAACAATAATAATAATAAACGTGTTTGTAGGCAAATTACAAAGACTCAAAATCCATATGAGCTACCGGTAACATATTTTTTGCAGGTCTATGAGCAATGTACGTATCTCAAACCGGCGGCATTTCCATAAAATAGCACCGTGTACGGCCCGAGAATATGGTTCATGAATCATAGATTTTATTTTTTGTTCCATATGTTTATCCATTATGACGCTCTGAATTCCCTAAACAAAGGTCGATCTCGCACTGTGGTAGAGCAGTCCCGTATGGCGAGGCCATGCTTCGCCTCGTGAGCGCCTGAGTCGGAGAGAACAAAGACCGTCCCCAATGGCGAGCTCGCCATTCAGGACCTCGCCACTGAGGACTGAGTAAGATTTACTGTTAGTAGAAAACTCTCACGGATATACACCAGAGACTGGAAGGTACGGACAGACGGACAGACGCCATCACATAATACGTCCGCCTTTTGAGCGGCCGTGCTATGGCCGAACCCTTCTCCGTCCGACGGACGGGTTATCGCTTTTTAATGACAAAATAGCAGTGGAATAAGGAATAAGAAAGACTCACCGAAAGTTAGCGTCATCCAAGTATTTTCGTCAGAAATCTTGATAAACAGAATGTCTTGCTCGCGGTCTCGGGTTCAACTGCGTAATGTATGCCCGGCTCGAATATTTTTGTATCGAGTCTCTCGTCACATCTTGGAAGCCAGTTCAAATACGCGTCAACCATTCCTACATGTATGACCTGGATTGTCGGAGCAAGGTCCGGGTTGAACAAGGTACGGGTTGAACAGAGTGGTAGAGTCCACTGCGGGAAAGGGAGCAGGCTACAGTTGGTGCAGCACGTACTCTATGACCGTGAACAACAATAACAATGGAGCTGCTATAAACAGCTGAATGGAGTTATTGCCGGATATGTCTCTGCCCCCACTCCTCTCGAGATTTACCGTATTCTGTTTACGATGTATGAACGAGTGACATACTATGGTTGGCCATCCCTGCCAGAATTCGTCATTTAGAGGCTGCCTCTAAATAATATATACCATGGTATAAAATGCCAAGCCTGCCATAATTCGTATTTAGAGGTTGCCTCTAATTATTTTGTACCATGGTATAAAATGCCGAGCCTGCCATAATTCCTATTTAGAGGATGCCTGTAAATCGCCAAGCCTGCCACAATTCGTATTTAGAGGCTGCCTGTAAATAATATATACCATGGTATAAAATGCCGAGCCTGCCATAATTCGTATTTAGAGGCTGCCTCTAATTATTTTGTACCATGGTATAAAATCGCCAAGCCTGCCATAATTCCTATTTAGAGGATGCCTCTAATTCATTTTAGCCGTAAATCATAAACAACTCGATGTCATATCAAGAATATTAAATTTGACCAATGAGTAAACTTGTAACAAGCGTAGAGATATGGCACCAAATTTGTGAAAGCGCATATCATTGGTGGAAGTAATAAGAAGGCGAAAATTTACGACTTACGGCTAAAATGAATTAGAGGCATCCTCTAAATAGGAATTATGGCAGGCTTGGCGATTTTATACCATGGTACAAAATAATTAGAGGCAGCCTCTAAATACGAATTATGGCAGGCTCGGCATTTTATACCATGGTACAAAATAATTAGAGGCAGCCTCTAAATACGAATCGTGGCAGGCTTGGCGATTTAGAGGCATCCTCTAAATAGGAATTATGGCAGGCTTGGCATTTTATACCATGGTACAAAATAATTAGAGGCAGCCTCTAAATACGAATTATGGCAGGCTTGGCATTTTATACCATGGTATATATTATTTAGAGGCAGCCTCTAAATGACGAATTCTGGCAGGGATGGCCAACCATAACTGCCGACGGTCTCCCACGCAAGTTCTGCGCTGTACACTTTAGATTATAATGCTTGTGTAAATAGGTGAATACATATCAGTTTATCGCACATCATTCAAAATAACGCAAACAAACATATAACAGATTGATGACATATTTATGAAGTAAGAAAAAATGACGACGTCTGGTGACTAAAAAGAAATCAGTTGACTAAAATTCATTCAATTTATGTTCACCCCATTTCAGATTCTAAATTACACTTAATTTATGTTAGTTTAAAACTCATAATAACAGTTTAATTCCGAGTACTAAATTTATAGAGAACGGTATCCATTTATGCTGCCAAATGAATTTGACAGAAGCGTCTAGTCCGTTATTCAATATTCAGTAGTCGTCCATTAAAGATTTTCCTTGTCTTTATTGTTGCATTATACCATCCGCCCCATGGCACATTACAGAACATATACATCTTTGGCGGAGCAGCAAAGAGTTGGCAAAACGCCTTACTATACACATACATTCAATAAAGTTATCACTAATAATTTCTGAACCTAATTTAAGTGATTTTGAAATGTAGGAAGACATTTTTTTTACAACTGTGCAGGTGTCATTAGATATTAATTGTACCATTTTTTCGATATTTGGATATTGCCAATAATACTTTGGAATGTATTTACTCTTATGTTGCCATTGTTGGTCTAAAATGGACATACTAATACAAAATGGAATTCGTCCTCAAGTCACAATTAGGACATTTCCGATCCTCAATTTTTGTTTTTATTGGCTTGTGCCACCTACCAAATCATATATGATATGAAGACCTACTACTAAAACAATAGAGGCATCAAAATAATCCGATTATACAGTAACATAGACTAGTTTCCTGGACGACCAACAAGTTTTCAATGATGCCGATGTGGAGGCTAAGAATGTCCGGTGGCTAAGAGTGTCCGGCTCCTATCTTCAACCCAGCTACGACACTTTTCTCCACATTGGGAACAAGTGTCCGTCTTTAGTTGCAATATGATAAGGGACACTAATCACCAGGACATTCTCATCCATCATATACTTATCGCTAATCAGTATTTTACATCCATTTTTTTCTTTGGAAAATTCGTTATCTAGAGATTAATGTATCTCAGTAACGCTTTGATTGAGATTGTTCATTCGTACACCATGGAGATGTTGAATCACGTGGGGTCATACGGTCCTGGCCTTGACCCAGGTTACGCGGAGTTAAACACAGATTACGAAATGTTAAGCAAAAGATCTTCTACGCTCGTATTTTGCTATCAGCGTGCGTTCGACAAATTTGAAGAAAAAAAACTTTTGAGTACAGTCGCTTGGTGGTATGGCCCTTACAAATATCTTCAATAGCATCTCGTGATGTTGATCAATATCGTTACATTTCACACAGGATCTATAGTAAATGCTACAGTTCGAATAAGTAAAACTTAGTCTGGATATTGTAATTATCTCTTACAAATGATGATGCAATAGCATGTATATTTTGTTAAAGCCGGTGTATTCCAGATTACGAAAAAATAATTTTGATTCCCTGTAGATGTTATACATCAAATATAATTCAAACTGATTTTCATTTCTTTAATACAACCGCCTTTTTATTAAAATCGATGTCTCAGGAACTGTTCAGCCGAGTGTCACTTCAACTTTTCGCCATGAATTTTCGTTTCTTATCCAATCAATCTTGATCCAATTAAAATTGAGCTACGTATTCGACACCTCTTCTGATGTTATCGCAATCGCATTCTGTGCATGATTTAGTGTACACAACGCTTTTGATTGACACTGTGGGAAATAACTCTGTTGGAAATCCTATATCATGGGAAAGGTGCTGAGGATATTACATGCCGTGGCGATAGGGAAAATGCCGAGGAACCAACAAAATGTAAAATAGCCCCACATGTCGATATGTTGCATTCTTTCCAGTGTGTTGGCGTCCGATCCGATATTATATATTCAGCAATGTGGTCCGGCATTTACTATTCAGCCGTCGCCCATGTGAAAACTTTTACGTCCATAATCAAGAAACCTAATTTGTATCACATCATAAGCATCAAATATAAAAATCATAGTATACATAAACATTTCCTGAAAGAAAGCAGCCGTAAACAGTTTCCAATGATGCCGGCAAGACATCACGTTCTGAATATTAATTCTCTATCGTTGATCAGTATGTTACCTCCATGTGATTTTCATTAAAAAAAACTCCTTATCAAGAGAATGATAAATCCCAGTCATGCTTTGCCAGTGACTGTTCATATCAACGCCACGAAAATCTTGTAGTACCGGTACACGAGTTTCCTCTGGTCTCGGATTAAGCGGAATTTGACCCAAGTTACGAAAGGTAACGCCAAAGATCTTGCACGCTACCGTCGTATTTTGGTATCAACGTACGGCATGTATTGATAAATTTCAGAAACATTAAATAGAGGCGATATTATACCAGTTTCTCGATGATTAAAATCGTCATATTTCACACATGATCATGTTTTTGTTTTGTAATATATTGGATTACGGGTTGGGCTTTATTGAGCTGTGAGGGGCGGGGTGGATTTCATGGTAGTATCAGCATGATATACACAGACTGTCCCATGCTACCGTGCTCTCCCATGCTACAAACGTCTAACATTGGTCAGGGAGTGGCTAAGCCTATGTTTATGTATACTTTTGTCTTTTTGAATTTGGTGCTAATACTGTTATATGGAAATGGAATAGGTCTTTGGATTATGGACGCGGATATTCTCTAATGGACGACGGCTGGATTATGAATGACGGACTAGACGCTTGTAATTGAAAGCGAATCAACTTCTAGTTCTTGTTCCAGTGTTTGTTCATGCAGCATTGCATTCGGGTGGGCTCCAGAAAGAGCCCCTTATTTTACAGCATGCGCACAGTGGGTTTTGCGTAGTTGATGTTGTAGAATATCTTTTCAATCTCCTGGTTTGGATTTAAGTTATGAAAGATAGTGCCACGGCACTGTAGCTCATCTGGCTGTAACTGGCGATAGTAGCTGGAAGAATTTTTACTAAAGAACTGCAATAGATGAGTTTCTAACTTGTGTTGTCCCCCCTGAACACTAAATGATCCATGCAGTAAATTCCTGAGATTTCATGATAAGTAAGTTTCATGGGAAATTCAAAATGCGGCCATATTGGATTTTCGAAATGGACCATAAAAGGTATCTTGCACAACTGGACCACAAGAGAAACCTGTGTACCCAATTTGACAAAGATCCATGCAGTAATTTCCTGAGAATTCATGACAAAATTTCATGGGGAAATTCAATATGGATGCCTGATGGCCATATTGCATTTTCGAATCGGACCAGAAAAGGCAGCTTGCATAACTAGACCCCAAGGGGAACCTGTGTATCAAATTTGAGAAAGATCAATGAAGTAGTTCCTGAGAAATCGCGATAACAAAGTGTCATGGGAAAATCCAAGATGGTCGCCTGGTGGCCATATTGGACTTTCGAATCAAATCACAAAAGGTATGTTGCACAACTAGACCACAGTGGAACCTGTGTACCAAATTTGAGAAAGATCCATGCAGTACTTCCTGAGAAATCACGATAACAAAGTTTCATAGAGAAATCCAAGATGGCGGCCTGATGGCCATATTGGATTTTCGAATCAGAGAAGGTATCTTGCACAACTAGACCCCAAGGGGAACCTGTGTACCAAATTTGAAAAAGATCCATGTAGTCGTTCCTGAGAAATCGCGATAAAGTTTCATGAAGAAATCCAAGATGGCCACCTATTGACCATTTTGGATTTTTGAATCGGAGTGAAAAAGGTATCTTGTACAACTAGACCCCAAGGGGAACCCGTGTACCAAATTTGAGAAAGATCCATGCAGTACTTCCTGAGAAATCACGATAACAATGTTTCGCGGAAATCCAAGATGGTGGTCATATTGGATTTACGAATTGAAGCAGAAATGGTATCCCTGCACAACTAGACCCCAAGGGGAACCTGTGTACCAAATTTGAGAAAGATCCATGCAGTGGTTCCTGAGAAATCGTGATAACAAATTTTCATGAGGATATCTAAGATGGCCGCCTAGTAGCCATATTGGATTTTCGAATCGAAGCAGAAAAGGTATCTTGCACAACTAGACCCCAAGGGGAACCTGTGTACCAAATTTGAGAAAGATCCATGAAGTGGTTCCTGAGAAATCGTGATAACAAATTTTCATGGGGATATCCAAGATGGCCGCCTGGTGGCTATATTGGATTTTCGAATCGAAACAGAAAAGGTATGTTGCACAACTAGACCCGTAGGGGAACCTGCGTACCAAATTTGAGAAAGATCCCTGCAGTAGTTCCTAAGAAATCGCGATAAAAATGTTTCATCAGGAAATCCAAGATGGCCGCCTGGTGGCCATATTGGATATTCAAATTGGACTAAAGTTCACATGTTGTACAACTAGACCCAAATTTGAGAAAGGTGTATCAAATTTGAGAAAGATCCATGAAGTAGTTAACGAAAAATAATGACAAGATTTCACTGGCAAATTCAAGATGGCCGCCATGGCAGCCATATTTAAAATCATATCGACACCGCATGAGCAAATTCTGGTGTACGCATTGGGGGGAACATGCATGCCAAGTTTCAGCTTAATCGGCCAAGCGGTTTGAGAGAAGAAGATGTTTACGCACGACGGACGACGCACGACGGACAATCAGGCCATGACATTAGCCCATCAGGCCTTCGGCCCAGATGAGCTAAAAATTCGGGTGTTTTAATTACGCTTTCGGTGACGACCCTAATTGGAATCCCAGACTAGATGAAATCCTCTTCGAAATTTTACCCTGAGGCTTCAACTCCGAATACAGCTTTATTCTATCGGCAGTCTCTGGAAACCAAGCACAAATGGATCATAATCTAAACCCATTCCAATAAGGCCCCTCCCCTTCGGGCGTGGTCTTAATAATAACTGGATACAGTCGATCGAATAATTTGGCGGAAGCATCCCGTTTGTATTTTAAGTAAAGGAAATATTCCTCATTTGTGAAGAGAGTAATAACGTAAAACTAAACTGGTGTCACCTATAGGCGAATTGGCACAAAAAAAATCGCAAACGATAACTCGAGAGAAGGTACCCACGTACCAAATTTGAAAAGAATTCATTCAGGTGTTTAAAAGTTAGTGTCCGAAAACTCAGTTTTAACTTGACTCCCAGGTGGCACCACCTATAGGCGGATTGGCACGAATAACAATCCCAGTGTGAACTTGAGGAGAGGAATCCGTTCAGGTTTTCAAAAGTTAATGTCCTGAAACGCAATTTTAACTTGGCCCACAGGTCGCGCTACCCATAGGCGGATTGGTACAAAATACAATCCCAACCGAGATCTCGAGGCACGATCCACCGACATTGGAAATAGAGAATCGAGTCTGTTCAGTTTTACCAAAAATTAACTTGGCGTACAGGTGGCACCACCTATAAGCCGATAGGCATGAAAAACAACCCCAAGCGAGATCTCAGGCAAAGTACTCCTGTACTAAATTTGGAAAGAAGTTTTTAAAAGTTATCGTCCGGAAACGGAATTGTAAATTGGGCCCCATATGGCGCCACCTCTGCGGATCGGCATGAAAAAAAAACAATGCAAAGCGAGATATTGAGAAAGAATCGTTCAGGTTTTCAAAAGTTATTGTCTGAACTTACCAAATTTGAAAAAACAAAAATCTGTTTGTTTTTTCAGGAACTATTGTTCAGAAATGAAATTTTAACTTCGCCCCAGGTGGCGCAACCTATATGTAGATCGGCTCCAAAAAACACATACAAAACAATCACATGATCGTGTTACCTCTAGCTCCCGAAGATGGCACTAATATATTCTTAAATTAATGTATTTGTATCAGTCGTTTCAAAATCTGCAAGGCCACAAATCAGTTGTGGGAGAAATGTAATATACATATATACATGTACATACCCCAGGTCCTAACATCACCGCACTATACATGACTGAATGACATGGCTGTAAACCAGGCACTGAATGTACTTTAGATGCAAATGACTTCAGAGGTCAGACATTGAGCCAATGGACATGCATTATTTTGACCCCCAACAGCGATGTCATGGCTGTGAACCAATTACTGATGTGCTATCAAAGCAAATGGGAATAAGAAAATCTAACAGAGAGCGCCACATTACCATAGAAGAAGAGAGAAGAACAAACTGACAAACACGTAAGGTATCCCTAGGGATGCCTAATAATGGCACAGGGAAAATTGTGACAACCACTGCCAAGAATCATCCCTGTCTGACTCAGAGCTCACTTTCATGAATTTGTTGACCGACTGTTAGGAAATCACTATCTGTCTTCTTGTGTGGACATAGCTAAAGGATAGGGAAATTAGTCGCACGTTTCAGTATAAGCTAACACTAAAATCGGTCTGAGACCAGTTCTATCATGGTTCTTGTGCTATTTATCTGGCACCTATACTGACAAACAGAGAGACAGCTGGATTTCAAAAAGTTCCACTGGAAAGGACAAAGTAGGATTTTCACATTTACAAGACACTTTTATTTCTACTAAACTGTCGACCATACAGCTTCTTCTGACCATGCTAATTATATTTAATGACTGTTATTCGTTTTTTATATATGTAAAGGAAAAAACTTAGTGATCGTTAGATCACATTACCGTGTGTATTTTTTTTGGATATATATATAATGTGTACAAAGAATATTGTAATGGTATAAAATGATAATAATGATAATGATAATGGTATATTGTTCGTTCCTATTTGAAAAACTAATCTACAGGTTACACGATGTATAATTTTGCAACGTCAGTTTTTCTACGTACCACTGGAAAAGTTTGTTCAGAGGTGACCCGTACCTGACAATCCAATGCCACTTTGATGAACAAGATAGAATCGAGCATTTAACCTGAATCGTATTCCTGATATGATGACATTCGCCACCTTATCAAGAACCGTTAGTCTAATGTTGGCTTGCTCTCCGTCTGAACTTCAACATTCCTGCATACCTTGGTAGGTTCCGGTTCTGGTACCCATGTCGACGTTACCTCGTACACTGTTCCGTCCGTTAGTGTTGCCCTTTCAACTATTCGTGCGGCAAAATTCAACCTCTTGGATGAGACCACAGACTTCAAAGGCCGTGCCTGTTCTCGTATTCTTGACATCAGTCCTCGGAGTCCATGTCTGTCCAATGGTACATCGTTAGACTGTAGACGATCATCGGTGACCCTGTCCCCGTAAGGATGGTGACGTTGCCTCCAACGACGACTAGGAGTAGCCGTCGTCTTGACCAATTTACGCCTCGAAGACGTCATTCCACGATTAAGATCAGCTCTTCCAGTTGCAGAGGTTGTGGAGGTAACAGCAGCTACATTAGGCATATCAATGGGCCCAGGCTTAACTGCTGGACTGCCTGTAACGCTTGTTGTACCAGCAGAAGATTCGGTGCTGGCACGTGCACGAGAAACGATATCAGGATTATCAGTAACGGCAGAACGAGCTGTTGATGTAGGGGTGAGAGTTCCTCTAGTTTTCGCTGTAGACCCTTTGACCACTGGCCTGTCTGTCGAAGACCGAGACATTGTCTCCGGAGTGGCTGATGAGGCTGATGTAGAGACAGAGGAAGGATGTACTGGAAAACTTTCTCTCGGCTTAATCTTATCAAACTTTCCAGAAACTTCCTCTCTTCGAGTTGCTTTGAGAATCTGTGCTCCCTGTGTATGAGGACGGCGACTGAACAAGTGACCTCCAGACCAGGATTGTGACCTTTCCGTTGGATGATGGGATCTAACATGTATCTTCAGCAGGTTTCGGGGGACTGAATAATCACAAAAGTCGCACAAAATGTTTGACTCTTGGCAATCGCCTCCGATGAAGTGGAGCATCAGACTGGCTCTGTTATCAAAGATACGGTGACATCTGCGGCAGTTCCACATCATGTTGCAACCTGTTGAGAAAAACACAAGTCTGAACTTTCATATGATCAGTTAAAGGAAGGAGGTTTGAAATGTCAACAACTTTGTCAAATGCTGAAGTGCCTCTTGAGCTTGCGTGATTGTATTGGACCATGTACTTTCTTTATAACTTAGCGGTTCTCGCCGGGCCGGGTCATCTGTGAATAAACTCCAATCAACGTTGACCATGTCGACCCCACGTCCTTTTCACGTGAACTGATTGCACAAAAGTGATCGTAAACCCTCAAGTAAAGTTTCCAGCAAATGAAAGACCATTGCGAGCAGTGTCGAAAAATATTTATTTTAATTTTTTACGATTTTCTTACACAGAGTAAACTGCAATTAAAACATGGTATTCTATGGTGGTCTGTTGCAATCATATTTAGGTCCAGTGACGTCACGCTGCCTTAATACATATATTTCAAACTTGGTATGCACTTTCCAGTGCTTGATTCAAGCTTAAGGTATGTATACTTTGGGTTTCAACACAGACTCACTGTTCCAATGTGCATGTTCCAAAATCTGGGAAATTAAATGAAAGATTTAAATTGACTTGACACTCATGAGTCACCATCTCCCATGTTTCGGTGAAACATGCACATTGGAACAGTGAGTCTGTGTTGGAACTCAAAATATACACACCTTAAGCTTGAATCAAGCATTGGAAAGTACATACAAAGTTTGAAATATATGTATTAAGGCAGTGTGACGTCACTGGACCTAGATATGGTTGTAACAGACCGTAGTTGATTTTCCGCTTTCCAATGATACCAGAAAAGTTTGAAAATGCAAATAAGAGATGTAACCAAGTCAAATTATTGATACTTTTGCACTAAATTTTCTCTTAGAAACATGAAAAAATGCTTCAGAAACTTGATAAATAACTCATACTGAGAACACCTAGGCATTGATAGTGCAGTCCTGTGTTTTAATGTTGCGTTTAAATTCAATAGGGTCCTGATTCAGGAAAGAAGTACAGGTGAAAAACGCGATTGATCATTCAGTTTCGATAGGATTTCGATCTGTGACCACATGTTTGTGCAATGTAAAGCTTAGCCCTCCTTAGCATGCTGGAAGCTTAAAAAAAAAGAGATAGACGCACACACGTACCTCATGCCATAACCCCAATGCCAGTATTGTCACGTACATGATCAGGTGTGTGCGGTGTAAGTTCATCAAGCCTAGGCCTATTCTTAAGATGAACAAGCCATGACATATGGATCAACATAGACCGAGTGACCCGGAAAAAATAGGCCAACCTCATTTATTTCCAAAAGGATTCTGCTCTATAACCACGAGATATGATTGTATTTTATATATATTTTACGACAATACAGTAAGGACAATTGTTGGTGTAGTCCGTTGGTTCTAGTCCATGACCAGTGAGTCTAGCGTGAGTAAGCCTAGGCCCTTGAAATATGGTGGTAATAAGAAGAAGAGACAAGACTGGCCCGCACAACACATCATCTCCCCTTAAAATATCCTCTAACACACAAATTGCTATGTGCAATGATTTCCTGGTTTTAGGGTCGCACTCACAGTGACCTTGGCCTTTGGCCTCAATTTTGGTACGGAACACATCGATTCCCCCAATTGTATCTACTGACAAAACATGATTTCCGGATTTTGAGGTCACAGTGACCTTGACCTTGCCCTTAAGTTTGGTATGGGACACATCGTCTCCACTAAAGTATCTACTGACAAAAAAATGCGATTGTAATGATTTCCCTATTTTGGATCAGAGTTACCTTTGACCTTTGGCCTGAACATAGCTTTTGGTACGCGAAACATCTTTTCTCAAGAATGAATTCACTCACAAATAATGTGACCACACGAATGTGTGCTGAAACTTTGGTTATGATGGACATTCTTCAGATATGGTAGTAGATAGAGACGTACGGCCGTACATGATGACGACAATACCAAAAGGCCAAGTTTGGACGAGGTGCAAAATAAGCTGGCATAATAAACGGTATGAAATAGTTGTCTATGTGACTTACCCTAAGGACGTATGATCCAAGTCTGCAATCACAAATTCCCGTCGAATTATTGTGGTGCTCCCAGAACCTGAACTGCGTAGTTTCTATCCCGCTGTACCTTTTATACTGGCCCACAGCCGCACCCAGAACTCCGTCACCAATCATCGTCGGCCACGTCCACATGCTTGGAATGTGGCGCAGTCCATTCTAAAGTGCAGGTCCTGGTTAAATTTGTGTTGCCATGGTCTATATCTATATATAGCTGTTGATATTTCTGCTGACTCAAGCTTGAATCCGCGGTGAGTCATGCAGTTCTTCCACCATATGTGTACAGGCGATAAAACGTGGGCGGATCGAAATATCTTACGATAAATCTCAGCGTGTTGTAATGGCTACATCCCTAACCGAAATAGCAATGCTCATCAACTAATTAACAGAATATTTGTTTGTGTTGGTTTATCATATTATATGTAATTTGAAAATACAAAAACACTTTGTAATACCGTAGGCTATATTTGTCAAGTTTATCGATTGAAGAATTAATGATCCATCATATGGATGTGGTGTTGTCAGACAGAACGGAGTCCTCAGTTGCATTAATTTCTTTCTTCGTGGTCTATTGATAAATACAGCGGTATGATCTCAGTGAATGAGTCAGATTCATCACGCGATCCTTATGGCTTATCACGTGATCCGAATGTGGTGGAGTCCATTTAGTAATAGGTATTATTGCTCAATTTCTGCTGTTATGGTGATAGGCTATAAATAGCAGTGAATCCGTTTTGTATTGGCAACGAATATCATGCCTCATCCGAGAGTTCACAGCCATTCAGCTTCGGCCATGCCTATCCCATTCTCCTATCACGTGAAACCCATGCAGACACGATCGTGGTTCACCATGTTTACTTGCAGTTACTATGATTTATAGCTATTAATAACTATCAAGGCTAACGATATTGACTGCGGGTGAGTCACAGCAACCAAGGTCATGCTGAGCTGAACATATACGCTCCACTGATACGCTCCGGTATTGTGAACAGCCGTGTCCGGGTAACTCGGGCCATTGTTAATGTGCCGGCTTGTACAAATAACGTCCGCGGTTAGGGCAAGGCTTTG
Source organism: Hanleya hanleyi (assembly GCA_036873755.1). Lineage (NCBI taxonomy): Eukaryota > Metazoa > Mollusca > Polyplacophora > Lepidopleurida > Hanleyidae > Hanleya > Hanleya hanleyi. Next base: position 202,901 of record JAVTVY010053302.1, read on the forward strand.
GTGTAAGACCTCCCATTGAAAAGGAAATATGCTGGACAAAAGACTGACAATACAATGGAGTGCCCAAGTACATCCACAACTTGCAGCAGATCCTTTGTCAATTATATTTCGTGAGTCTTACACCAAATCGTTGCCACGGTTAGACTCACATCCACATACTCATGATTCTCACAGCAGACTGTTTATATAATAAGCCACCTGATCCGTTCATGCCAAGCTTTCAGAAACTGTTAACCGCTTCTCCCTTGTAGGAAACCATCTTCTGATTTTGTTATTTTTATTTCATACATATTTGGGATTGGTGTTACCGGTCATACGAAATAGATCTTTCCAGTATTGCTGGAAAATTTCTTTTATGGACAGCTTAAATTTGAATGTAGGAGCTGACGCCTGCTGTAAGATGAGTTTTAGAAAAATGAAAAAAAAAAAAAAAATAGCGTAAGCCATGTACCGGTATGATATGTACGTGAATCTACACAGAAACGCTGAGTTAACGGGCTGAACTGCATAACTGCGTAGATTTCTTAACCCTCGATTTCCATGACCTTCAGCTAAATATAGCGGTTTTCTCATATCTCTTCCGATAGCTCACATCCAATCATTGTCGACCATGCACAGTCCACTCTCATGTCACGTGAAGTGCTCGCTTTCTCTTGCTTTCACTGTGGTTTACAGCTATACATAACAAAGAACCCGAACAGGATTGAAACTTCGGGTGAGTTTTAGCAGCCAAGGTCAAGCTGAATATAGCTCTACTGGTTTGATCCGGTCTTGTTAACAATGGTCTTGTGCGGGTCACCCGGTCCACTGTAAGGCCTGCCCTAAAAACGAACTCTAGTAGACTACGTACTCGCTAAACTTCCCTCAGTGCGTTATGTATAAGTATATCACTATATGTTTTAGAAAATAATATTGCATATGTCCATTTTTATGAGTCCTACCTTAGCTAAGTAATGATGAGGATGTGTGTGAGTTTGCATAGAAACCTGAATGGGTAGATTCCTGGTCTCTTCATTTCCACGGCTTTCAGTTATACATAACTGATCATATGAAACATCCCTCTAGCGTATAACAGTGCTGTATAAGTTGTGGCTGCCAAATTTTTGGGGTTTTCCCTGCATTCTGGACCTCCCACATTTGCCCAATGTTAAATATTTTAATCAAATTTGAGTCTCCTATTTACTCTGGCAAGCCAAAGTGCTTTTTATTCCGAATAAATCGGAAATTGCAATTCCCGATATCGGGAATTTTATTTCCGATATCGGGGAATAGAATTTCACATATCGGGATTTCAATTGCCGATATCGATATCGGAAAGTGTCATTAAATTTTCGATATCGGAAATGAAAGCTCTGGAATATTTCCGATATCGAAAATTCAGTGACAATTTCCGATATCGTGAATTAAATTTCCGATATCGGAAATTGTCTCCGAATTTCCGATATCGGAAATTGTAATTCTCGGTATCGGGAATTGCAATTCTCGATATCGTAAAGACATGAATTTCCGATATCGGAAATTTCCGATGTCGGAAATTTTAATTCCGATATCGGAAATTTCAATTCCGTTATCGGGAATTCAATTTCCGATATCGAAAATTCTTGAATAAAAAGTACTTTGGCTTGCCATATTTAACTGCATGATCATTTTTGGAAATGTATTTCTGGAGGTCAGAATGAATTTTTGGAGACTCAAAACATTTCAGTGGGCCTGGTGATGCTGTTGTATGAATAAGGTCTTTGCAATATGGACGGGGAAATTATTTAGTGGAGGACGGCTAAATATTGAATGACGGGTGATTGTATATTGCCATGGTAACAAGAACTCTCAAGAATAGTACTCAAGATTCGATTTGGAGCAATAGCGGATTCAAATTAAAAAGTAAATTTGTGGCAGTTTCTTTCTTAAGTAAACCGGTTATGATATTACATCTATGAAGATAAAATATACACGTGTACATGTCATCAACATATTAATGCTGCTAATTAACAAACGTTCTTTCCCGCTTTTAGGCAATGACATTTGACACATTACAATATCATACTATAATTAGAGAAGTTTGTATTTTATTGGCGGCTAAACACTCCTAATCCAATATAGAGAAAGCTTTGAACATTGCCGCAGATAGTCCGGGCTTACACCATCAATTTATTATTAAGCTTCAACATCTCTAGTCCCAGGGATGTGAGGGATGGGCGGATGACCACGCCCAATATTATATTTCCCTATGTTATAGATAATATGCCGATCATGCGATAGACCATATAAGTTCACTAAAGAATGTAGTGACTGGATGTAGTATTCCAGCCAGGGTATGGCAAGTATGGCAAGCCAAAGTGCTTTTTATTCGAGAATTTCCGATATCGGAAATGAAATTTCCGATATCGGAAATTATTAAAATTTCTGATATCCGAAATTCATGTCCTTCAATTTCCGATATCGTAAATTGAATTCTGGATATCGGAAATTGCAATTCCCGATATCGGAAATTAGAATTTTCGGTATCGGAAATTTAATTTCTGATATCGAGAATTGCAATTTCCGATATCGGAAATTCGGAGACAATGTCCGATATCGGAAATTCAATTTCCGATGTCGGAAATGCAATATCCGATATCGGAAATTGTCACTGAATTTTCGATATCGGAAATTGCAATTCAAGTTTAAGTAAAGCTTCGAGAGCTTTCATTTCCGTTATCGGAAATTCAGTGACAATCTCCGATATTTGAAATTCTATTTCCGATATCGAAAATTGAATTCCCGATATGGGAAATTCTACATTCCGATATGGGAAATTCTAATTCCCGATATCGGAAATCGGAAATTAGAATTTCCGATATCGGGAATTCAATTTTCGATATCGGAAATTTAGAATAAAAAACACTTTGGATTGCCTTAAGGGTGAGCTAAATACAAGCTTCAATTTATAAGCGAGCTTAAGAAAAGAGAAGTTTATTTAATTCACTGGAAATACTCCGCCATGAATATCCTACTTTATCAGTCATAGAATAATAGAGTCACGTTATAAAATTGTTGCGAAAATTTCCACTCTCGAGCATCACCAGAATATTACTGTTTGATGAATATTTTTAGTGTAGCTAAATGTTTTTGCTTTTTATTAGAATTGTGGTTGAATTACGGGACGACGGAGTACTGAAGGATACAGAGCCCTCCTACAGACAGTTTTACACACCATCTAGAATTTGTCTTTACACAACTAAAAGTATGCCTTATAGCTATGGTAATGTATAATTGTTATAATGCGCATTTCTTAAGGAATCCAAATATATAAATGTGTTCGCTGTAAATCTGTAAGTTATGGAGATATTCAAATTTTGAAAAAATGAGCCTTCTTTTTGAAATGGCTATTTTAAAAGAAGTATTCCAGTTATCGTAACTTACGTCATCATTTCCTGTAGAAGACTGTACTCCAACAGGAAATCAGTGTCTCAGTTTTGTCAAGCTTGGTCTGGTTCTTATTCTATTGACAGTTACTTCAACTTCAAAGTTCAAGACTGCTAATTGCTCAATTTAGTAAAAGAATATTCCATTGAATTTCAATAGAATGAACTAGTCCAAAATTAAGACACATATTTTCTGTTGGAGACCGCCTTTTCCAGGAAATGATGATGTAAGTTATGATAAATTAACACTTTTTTAGAAATAGCATTTGAAAAATTAAAATTGAATTAAAAATTATTTTTTTTAATTAAACGCGAATATCTTCCCAACCTACAGGTTTACAATAAACAAATTTAAATTTTTGGAATCCTTAAGAAATGTTCTTTGTACATTATGTACGTTACCATAGCTATGAGGCATACTTTAACTGTATGAACACATTTTAGAGGGTGTGTAAAGATGTGTGCTGGAGGGCTCAGCTTAATTTAGCTTATGCTATTCTAAGAATGTCTTAGTGATTAGTGTCCCTTTTCATATCCTTTTCTATTGCAAATAAGGACGAACATTTGTCCCCAATGTGGTGAAAAGTGTCCTAGCTGGGTTAGAAGATAGGAACCGGAAATTCAAAGCCTCCACACCGGTCGCCTCCACACCGGGCTGAAATGTCCATCTGTATGTCGGAGCGTCTGTCACAGATGGCGATCGTTGACACCCTTACAAGTGATTTAGAACCACCAAACTTGATATACATATACTATTTAGCAATACCTACACGATGGTACCTCATAAGCGTCAGATTCGAAATTCAATATGTAGCCAAAGTCCAATCTGCCCTATATTCTGAGTATATAAATATGACTGACCATATGGAACCACTGGATGTACAGAGGCTCCACCTTGTATATACATATAAGCTAAATACTAAGCATCCGATCCAACATTCAGTAGCTAGCCATTGCCCATAAATAATTTATGTGTCTATCTTTATGAATATCGAGATTTTTTCTATTAATACATCGCATAGCGGTACAGTGCACAATCTAAGATGTAGCCTACGTAGCAAAGCTCTTCAAAGATATTTGGGTTACGTTACCGACTGCTGGCGAAGCTCTTTTGGGTGCCAATTCTCACAGATAGCGTCCTTTGACACCATTGCAAGTGGTTTGGAGCTACCAACGTCGTTACTCATGTACTACTCATGGGCAATACCTAAATGATGGTACCGTTAGTTCCGCTGTCCACCACTAGAGGGCGAATATGTAACTGTAATCTGAATAATCAAGAATTTAGCTATTTGCTATGGGCCTTTTTTCATTTCTCTCTGTCAAAACCTCGCGATTTCTGACTAATACTTCAATAGGCAAATTATGTTAATGTCATGCAATACTGCTGCTTTTACAGCATTTTTTTCTTTCTGAATTTTTGACGAGAGATACTTTGCGTATGCAGCTTTTAAACAATCCTGGTGTTACTTAATATTTTTTCATTGTACATAAATAAAGCAACATCCGCGTATTTCAATGTCTTCTTGATTAAACACCAACCACTACTATTAACTCTTTCCGTCCATAAAGTTTAAAATTCACGGAATCTGCTATTACCTTTACAGTGACAGACACCGTAAACTAATTAATAAACATATGGTAATTTTACCAATTAAGGGTATTTGCTATGTTACTAAAACCTTGGTCATCAGCCTTGGTCAAATTATAGACCAATGTTGCAAAAATACATGTTTGTCATTGTTGAGAGAAAAGTAGTTTTGAAGCACTGTACTTACTCAATCAACATTAGAATTGGGCTGCATACTCAGCGGGTTATTTACCAGTTATTTATAATTTTTTCCACATTCAACTGCATCTAGTGGACCCAGCCGGATGTGTTATATGTTGAAAGTGCGGATACAAGCCTTCCAAATTGAGTATTTTTTTTATGAATTGTCAAAACAATTAAATAATGCAAGGAGAACTCGCTCACGCGACACATCACTGAGTGTCAATTACGTAACTAGCATTTACGTTACGTGATCATAGAACACAACACGAGTTCTGAGCATAGGAATTTGGAACTTGAACTAAGTTACCAAACCACGTTAAAGTGATCGTAAACCCTCAAGTAAAGTTTCCATCAAATGAAAGATTTTACGATTTTACGATTTTATTACACAGAGTAAACTGCAATTTAAACATGGTATTCTAGGGTGGTCTGTTGCAATCATATTTAGGTCCGGTGACGTCACACTGCCTTAATACATATATTTCAAACTTTGTATGCACTTTTCAATGCTTGATTCAAGCTTAAGGTATGTATATTTTGAGTTTCAACACAGACTCACTGTTCCAATGTGCAGGTTCCAAAATCTGGGAAATTAAATGCAAGATTCAAATTGACTTGGCATTCATGAGTCGCCTTCACTCAGATTTTGGTGAAACATGCACATTGGAACAGTGAGTCTGTATTGAAACTCAACGTATACATACTTTAAGCTTGAATCAAGCATTGGAAAGTGCATACAAAGTTTGAAATATATGTATTAAGACAATGTGACGTCACTGGACCTAAATATGATTGCAACAGACCACCATAGAATACCATGTTTTAATTGCAGTTTACTCTGTGTAATAAAATCGTAAAAAATTTAAATAAATATTTTCGGACACCGTTCGCAATGGTCTTTCATTTGATGGAAACTTTACTTGAGGGTTTACGATCACTTTAACAATATCATTCAGTTAACAAATGCATTCATGCACAAGTTCCAGTTTGTAGAAATTTTTCTTTGGGTGACAACAAAAATCATCGTGCACTAATGGCCCCATGAATCTCAGTTGGAGTGCCTAAAACGAAATCAGCGTAGTTATATGGTACTGGGTCTTCATGTTCTTGAATAACATCATCCGTAACGAGAAATTCCAGTCAGAATGTGAGAGGTGTTAAGGCTTAGCCGATCATCACGATCATCAGAGGGGTACTGTATGTTCGCTTCCAAGACTACCGGTCTGCTACCTCCTATTTAGTAGGAGGCCCGTTGGCCGAGTGGTTTAGATCGCCGACATACAGTGCTGGCGATTATGTGCCTGACTGTGGGGTCGCTGGTTCGAATCCCGCACGGGACTCGACCAAATTTTCAGCACTAGAATTTGTGCTATTCTAAGATAGTGTTATCCCGAAATAACGAAAATACTGTTATACGATCACTTTCTAAATGATAAAAACTATGACCGCATGTCCGCCTGTGGTCACTGCTCAGTATATTAGCTTTCGGTCAATCGGAGACGGTGTCTCCTCCAAAACAGATGAATTTCGCTCACATTCAAAAGTATTTGACGTAATTACTCACCAATAAATATTAGTACATAGAGTTTTCAACTAAACCTTTATCTTTCTGATGAGAGATCATTGAATTCTTCATTGACAACGCAAGTGAGTGCAAAAAAAAATCCTCGTTAGACGTATTCCTTCGGATTAAGCCATCATCTCATTCATTAACATGGAGTTGGAATTCGCTGAACTACAACTTTTAAACCAAAATTTACCAAAATCAAAAATTATATTAATTTACACCACGGGGAAGTTTATATATTTGTAGAAAGTCTGTAGAAGTCAATATATATTAGGGAACCTATATATATTTAGATGAAGCTATTTATACTCGGTCCTGCAATCTCGAGGCATGGTAAAATTCGGTCGGCTTGACGTGAACTGCCGTGAACTGCGGTGCGGGCGCTTTCACATCACGCCCCTATCTCAATTTTTTTGCACATGCCAAAGTTGTGTATTTGTGCAAAATTGTCGATCTGGAGGGGAAACGATTTTGAATCTCGACTGGTTTCATATGTTTACATAGAGAAGAAGATCCTGCTTTCACCTTGAAATCAACGATTTGTTCACAAATATGCTATTTTGGGAGATTCTGTTATTCAAGATTCCGAACACCATTAATCTAGGCATACAGCAAAGTACGTCAAAAGACGAATAAAAAACTTTGGAAAAAGTAAAACTGCCAACACCTTCGCAGGACACTCGTGCGCATTTTTGCTCTACGAAGCCACCTACATATGCATGGAATGTGATTGAGTTCATTCTCAAGTTCAGGTCCGGGTTAAATTTCTGTTGCCATGGTCTATATCTATATATACTAGTAGCTGTTGAAATTTCTGCTGACTCAAGCTTGGATCCGCGGTGAGTCATGCAACCCAACAAGCATAGGTGTATATGCGATAACAACGTGGGCGGATCATAATAACTTACGACAGCGCGTTTTAATGGCTACATTCCTAACCGAAATCGCAGTGCTCATGAACTAATTAACACGGTCAATATTTGTTTTTGTTTATCATATTATGTTTACTCGTATTGCCCATAATACGTTTTTAAAAAATAACTTTTTAATATACCGTAGCCTATATTTTTCAAGGATGAGCGATTCAAGAAATAATGATTTCATCCTATGGATGTGTTCCCTGTTGCCAGACTGAACTGAGTTCTCAGCTGCGAGAGTTCCCTGATCCTCGTAGTCTTAAATAAATATAGCGGTTTCAGATGGTCTCAGTAAATGAGTCATCTTCACCACGCGGTCCTATAAACTTATCTGATCGAAATGTGGACGAGTCCATTAAGAAATGGTATCATTGTTCAATTTCTGTTGTTATGGTCTTAGGCTATAAATAGCAACGAATCCGGTTTGCGTTGGCAACAAACATCCTGCTTCATCCGATAATTTATATTCAGCGTTGACCATGCCTATCCCACTCTCTTATCACGTGAAACCCATGCAGACACGATCGTGGTTCACCATGTTCACTTGCAGTCACTGTGGCTTGAATTTATTAATAACTACCAAAGTTAACGTTATCGACTGCCGGTGAGTCACAGTGACCATTACCAAGGACATGCTGCCGTGAAAAAAGCTTACTGATACGCTGTCAACAGCCGTGTCCGGGTTACTCGTGTGCCGGCCTATACAAGATCCCACACACTGCTGGTGCTAGACTCCCACACATGTGATTCCCATAGCAGACTGTTCATATAATAAACCGCTTAATCGCGTCATGAACTTCCAGAAACTGTCAATCCTTTCTCTCTTGTAGGAAGCCATCCTGTGTTTTTATTATTTTTATTTCATACACATCTGAAATTGGTGCTGATTGTCATAATTAATAATCAATAATTAATGACGCGGACAACCTGAATATTGAATGTCGGGTGTGACGCTTGCTTTAAGAGTTTAGATGCTATACCGTAAGCTGTAATCGTCCTGTACGACGTGTTCCCGTGTGGTGGATAAGAATGTCGTGGTGATTAGTGTCCCTTCTCATATTCTTTTCAATTGCAACCAAGGACGGACACTTGTCCCCAATGTGGAGAAAAGTGTCCTAGCTAGGTTGGAAGATAGGGGACGGACATACGTAGCCACCGGACATTCTTAGCCTCCACACCGGTACATGAATCTACACAGAATCGCCGAGCTGACGGGCTGAACTGCATAGTTTATTCACTACGTAGATTTCTGAACCCTCAAATTCCCCGACAGCTAAATATAGCGGTTTTCTCATACCTCACCCGAGAGCTTACATCCAATCAGTGGCGATCATGCCTGCCTCACTCTCCTATCACGTGAAGTGCATGCAAGCGGGTCACTCTCTTTCACTATGGTTTACAGCTGTAGATAACATAGAACGCTGACGATATTGAAACTCCGGGTGAGTCATAGCTATGGAAAGCCATCAGTGTCATAACCTCTGGTTTTCCACACGTGGTAATTCGATTTTCCACGTGTGGAAATTAAATTATCCACGCGTGGAAAATACAGCCAATGGTTTGACTTATAATTACCACGTGTGGATATTTCGACCAATTACTCAACTTGGAAATACCACACGTGGAAATTATTTACCACGTGTGGAAAATATCCACCAATGATAGAACTGGGAATACCACGTGTGGAAATTATTTACCACACGTCGTATTTACCACCCAATCATTGGATTCGGAAATACGACGCGTGGTAAATAATTTCGACACGTGGTATTCCCATTTATCCACGCGTCGAAATCTTATTCTACCCAGCCAATGAATGAGAGCTTAACAAAGAAAGCTGGTCCCTTCAGAGTGGCGAAAATCGACAGTTTGTTTGGTTCAAGTATCAGTTCTCCGAATGTGTTCGTCTAGCTGGAACAGACAATCTGCAACAGGACACTGTCAATTTCATAAAATACAGGTACGTGTAGCAAACTTTAATAAGTTTTTTGTTGAGCAGTGCAGGAGTTCCACCTGAGGCTGAGTCGTATGGGTCGACGACCGTACGACAGAGTCAAAGTGCGTGTATCTGCTTTCTGTAACGACTGATTTGATCGGTGGATTCGAAAATAGAATTACCACGTGTGGAAAAGAGAATTACCACGTGTGAAAAACCCAGTGAAATACCACGCGTGGAAATTATTTACCACGCGTCGTATTTCCGAATTCAATGATTGGGTGATAAATACGACGTGTGGTAAATAATTTCCACACGTGGTATTCCCAGTTCTATCATTGGTGAATATTTTTCACACGTGGTAAATAATTTCCACGTGTGGTATTTCCAAGTTAAGTAATTGGTCGAAATATCCACACCTGGTAATTACAAGCCAAACCATTGGCTGGATTTTCCACGCGTGGAAAATCGAATTACCACGTGTGGAAAACCAGAGGTTATGACACTGATGGCTTTCCATACATAGCAGCCAAGTTCATATTAATTACATGTAAGCTGAATATAGCTCCACTGGTTTGATCCGATGTTTTGCGGGTTACCAAGTTTAATGTTGGGTCTGTCATAGATTGAACTCTACCAGAGTACGTACTCGTTATACTTTCATCAGTGTGTTATATATCGGTATATTGATGTATGTTTCAGAAAAAAATGCAATTTATGTCCCAGAGGATGATGAGTCGTACCTTATCTGCTGAACGCGACGTTAAACCTTAATTCTCTCTCTCTCTCTCTCTCTCTCTCTCTCTCGCTCTCTGTCTCTCTGTCTACACAGAAACGCGGTGTGTAACAGACTGAATTTCGTAGTTTATTAACTAAGTAGATAACGGGTCTCTCCATTTCCACGAACCTTCAGCTAAACATATAGCAATTGATCATATGAAAATAATGAGATAAAATACGAAAAGTAATGCTTTTCGGATTCCCATAGTAACGAGAATTCTCAAGAATAATACTCAAATAAGAGCCTATATCGATTTGGTCCGATAGCTGATTCAAAATGAAAAGTAAATTTATGGCAGCTTCCTGTTGAAGAAAACCGGATATGATATTACACAGGTGAAAGTACATGTACACAGGTCAGTGGTGCAGCACGATGATTTAAGTAGTTAATGACTTTGTCAAGTACGTTCAAATCAACATACTGCTGATAATTAACAAACTTTTGAGGGCGTTTTTTCGCATTTGACACATGAAAATATAGTACTATAAGTAGAGAGTTTGTATTTTATTGGTGGCTATACACTGCTGATCCAGTGTAGAGAAAGATTTGAACATTGGCCAAGAGACTCCGAGTTTACACCATACATTTATTATTATGGTTCAACTTCTCTGGTGCCAGAGATGTGGGGGAGGGGTTGATGACCACGCCCAATATTATGATTTCCTATGCTACAGACACATATTCCGATCATGCGATAGACCATATAAACTCGCTGGAGACAGAGTGTGCTCTCAGGACTGGATGTAATATTTCAGGGTGAGAGAAAGAGAGAGAGAGAGAGTTCATTAAGGTTTAATGTCGCGTTCAACAATATTTCAGATAAAGCGACGATAAAACAAAATTGTAAGTATTCTAACAAAAATAGCCCATTGGGCTCCAATACCCCTCGACCATCATTCATTGTCTCCACCCAGCAAGCATGCATTGCATGTATACATCATCAGTGTATTTTTAGAACTAGATTAACAAAAATGTTATCTCGTATGGTTCACTGTAGTTCTCTCATATGGGAAATACACAGGAAGTTGAGCAAGGTCAGCTTTTGCCTTGATTGATTGGAAAATTTTGCACTGAGGTTCTGGTAACTTTGCTTCTAATGTCTGCACTTTGCTTCTTAGACTTTGGCATTGCTGTTTTATTTTTTCGTTTATCTTAGCTGAAATTTGAATATGAAAATTAAGATCATTCATGCCAATGATGTGCTTGACTAATATATTTTGTACACATCTAATCAGATTCTAAATGAATGGCTTCAACATATTTACCTTCAATGAAAATGGCTAGGTATGTGTCAAAGATGAACATAACTTTCCGGATTCATGTACATGATATCTCTCACCAATTAAACATTTTTTAAATGTTTGAAGTAGAACTTACAAATCAGTATACTAATATACAAGTATGATCTTCTATCTTAACTCAGCCATTATTTCAAATCCTTCTGGTAGAACTTTGTCCGTAAGCAGACATATGAGCTCGCCAATGTAACCAGGTTAGATTTAAAGAAAAAATAAAATAAACTTTGCTTAAATGCTGATAGATCTATTTGCTCAATTCAGTAAAATGTTGACGCAACTTCAATCCGCCTTTTGCGCTATTCCTAATGCGGGTTCGGCCGCAAGGTGGCGCTAGCACTCACGGTACTTTGGTCTGTTCCGGTTTAGCTGTCTGCTACTGTAAACATGTGCAGGAGTGAATTCCGCTTAACCCGGGGCTAGGGGCCGTATGAACCCATGTACTTCAAGATCCTCATGGTACTCATATGAACAGCCACAATCAAAGCGTGACTGAGATACATCATTCTTTAGATGACGACTTTACAACGAATATTATGGATTAGGAATACTGATCAGCGATACGGATTTGATATTTTTGGAACATCATGATGTCTTGCCGGCATCATTGAAAACTGTTGACCGCTTTTCTCTTGCAGGAAATAAGCCTATTCTTATGTATACTATGATTGTCTTTTTGAATTTGGTGCTAATATTGTTATGTGGAAAATGGAATAGGTCTTCGTCTTCGGATTATGGACGCGGATATTCTCTAATGGACGACGGCTGGATTATGAATGACGGACTAGACGCTTGTAATTGTATTTCGCCTCGTTTCGTCAAATTTTCTCACTAATGGAGACGTCCTTGGTAGTTTACGTAAGTATAGTCATCAAGTCTAATTTTTACTCACAAGCATACAAGCATTGTACAAGCATAATAAAAGCCGCTTTGTCAACAAATTGGGCAATCAAAGCTGGTCGTTGTTGTTGTTATTAAACATGGTGGGTGGCCGGCAGTTCAGCCTGATTAAACCACACTCTACTGAAAACAATCAGTAAGAGGATTCATTGCGTAGTGGGAACGAATGAAGCCATGTAAACTTGGCTATGATAGCCAACGACATAACGTGGCTCTCCCAAAATATCGATCAGTGTAAAGTCTATTTTGATAACTGTTGCTCGTTGAGGGATGACAATTTCATGCTGTTAAACACTTTGTTGTACTTAACACACCTATATAGTTTACAACAGCAACATTGGCAACGCAAAGTTGTTATATTTAACAAAACTATACAGAAGATGTCATTTCTCATCGAACGCATTTCAATAGAATAGGATTTAGGAATAGAATACCACGTCGCTATATTACAGGTTAGTTTTTCTAGGTTTCTTGCATTCACCAGGTTACCCTATATTAGGCGTTTACTCAATCAGACGTCCATTATGCTCATCCGTTAACATCAGATAAGTTGTTCGAGCTGATCTGTCATCACAGCTCCCGAGCTAACGTATCTAATTCCGCTTAAGTCAGTCCAAGGGGCCGCGTGGATACTTCATAGTCTCCACATGAACAATCGCAATAAAAGCGCGGCTGAGATACTGAAGCTTCGTCCGAGAATCCACCGTATTCTCGGGTCTGAATGTTAGGTGCAGACGAATACTTTCCTATAGAGTCATATGGTTGCTTTTTAGTCATCCGACGTAATCAATTTTCCCCACCTTTTGCATATCGCTCCAATTTAGAGTGTGTATGTACAATAACATCAGATGCAATACACTTGTGAACGATAGACTGACTGGACTGTCTCTGTGAATATTGGCATCAAACATAGGAGTAGTGACGGTAGCATACCAAAACCTCCCTTGGGTGTTAAGTTAGTAAAGCCAAAAATTAACATGAATCGTGCAATGCACTAAGAACCCCTCGGCCTTGGCGGTATGAAAATAAGACCCTTGTTCGACAAGAAGTTGATGGCAACAAGCAATTGGCGACAGCAATCGACAGTTAAACCAAGAAGTGAATCAGAAACTATAGGACAACCTGATTAATTTTGTAAGGTTTCTACCATGATCACATGCCTATTTAAGTTTGCTACTCGTGAATATTATTGAGACATGGGGTAATGATAAACATAGATGGAAATATTACATATGCACACACACACTTCAAAGCCAATTTTATTGAAGCCGAAGTATGTGTCCAGTGTAAGCTCAGTTAGCCTAGGAATAATCATTCTTGATTGATGCTTGTTACAAACCAATAGGTGAAACTTTATAGGAACAACTTTGACCCTGTGACCTTCAAAGGATATGTCTCACTTTGCGATAGGCTTCTGCTATATGACCACATGCATGTGTTATTCCAGTTCGATGCTCCGAGATGGTCATTTCTCAGATAATTACATGGTGACAAATTGATATAATCTGACCTGCTGAGCCAAAAAACTGTGTCGCCTCACGAATTTTCGATAGGCTTCTGCTTTGTGACCCATGCATGTTTGACGTCGTAAGTTTGGTGTATTCATTCTTGAGAAATGTTGATACTGAGAAAACAAAGAGGGATAAACGTACATGATGACAATACCCCAGGGACAAGTTTCGCGATAATCCATGACCTGATGTGTGTCCAGTGTAAGTTCAGTAAGCCTAGCCTTCTGTTTTCAGACAACGCGCATATGTGAAGAATTGCCAGAAGGATGAAAAAGGTAATTCTGTACAAAAAGCTGTGTTTAGTTCAGCCAAAATACCCAAGTTTTATAAAGTTAACGTTCAGAGCCAAACAGTGACGTGAAACAGCGTCGACAAGGTTTGGATTTGGCTTTCGTCTGTTTAGCTTATTCCTCTACATTTTATTTTGGATTTTATTATATACCTAAAATATGACACGCTGAACAAAATAGCATTCACGGCAGATATGATAACTTTAAAGGCCATAGGTTCGTCTTGGTTCAAGGTGTCACATTGTAGATATATTAAATAATCCGTACTAAAATGTACGACAGAGCAAAAAACAGCCGGAGGCCAAATTCAAAGGTCGTCGACGCTTTTTGACGACATTGTTGGACTCTGATCGTTAACAATATAAAACTTGGGTATTTTGTCTGAACGAAACACACTTTTGTGCACAATTAACACACCTTTGTGCAGAATTAACACACTCTTATGCAGAATTAACACACTTTGGTGCAGAATTCCAGAAATGAATTTTTGGCCTTACCAACGTAAGTGTTTCATAATCGAAAATATTATATTTTAAAACTCGAGTAATTATATTACGATAAAAATAACTCTGGTTTCATTAAGGCTATTCGTACAATTACGTTTTTAGACCATATACATAGCTGAGCTCCTAAAATTAAAAAAACATCACCAACTCCTGATAATTAACGTACGCTCCGAGAAACCGAACATTGATACCAGTTACTATTACGAACATACTTACATCCAAAACTAAATTGCATCAGAACATCCGAAACGAAAGAGCACCATGTGCTTCAGAAGTTTTAATACATTACAAAATTGATTGAGAAAATTAAAACTAAGATTGACACAATATAAATTATGAGAAGTGTAAATATTAATATATTGATATGATACAGGAAATTTATAATCCGTGATTTTAACAAAGGAGACCGGGAATTGCTTTAGGTTAGTAATGAATATATATATAAATGGATAAACGTAGCGGCGTTTAACAATTGTAAACATTAAAAAATACAAACTTCGAGATGGGGACATGTACACAGTTCGTCGTTCTGAGATAATCGTTTTTGAAAAATACTCCTCGGTAACTTTTTTCTGAGAAACTCCTTCTATACTTGTAATAAATCCTCCGGTTTAGAAAAGTTATATAGATGAAATTACAACACATATAAGGGAAGTGGGAAGAGGTGCCGACATACTGACCGCGTCACATGACTTCACAGAATAGTCTTCTGGTAAACCTATTCTAAAGCACATACCAAGAATCTAACGATTCGTGATATGTGTTGTATCTCAGGTACGCTTTTATTGTACCTGTTCATGTGGCAACTTGGATGATATGACCACACGGCCCCTAGCACCGGCATAAGCGATATTAGATACAAAACTAGAGAGCTATGATGGAAATGCTCTGACAACTCGCATACTGGTAACTGATGAGCTGTTTCGCTGTGACAACACGTACATTGGAGATTGGTGAGCTGTATCGTCGTCAGATGTAAATGACGGCAATTAACACAAAAGACTAGTCTGTAAGGCCCACTTACAAGGTAAGGTTCACACTTCAAAAATGCGACTTCCAGACACAGTTTTCATTCCGAGATAAAGGTTTGCGAAAACAGCCATTGTCATTTTTCCCCATGAGAAACTAACTACTTAAATAATACTATTCAATCCCCCAGCCCCACCATGCAATCCTGTCCGTATGCTCTGGTATTTTGTAGTTAAGTAGAAAAACTGGCGCCACAAAGTCGGATCGAGTTCTAATTTACTCGTTCAATAAATGTAGTTTCGTACATAAAATGTATTAGCACCGTTCTAATTCACACCAATCGTCCCCGTTCTTCAATAATGTTTTACATTTCGTCCATTCGTAACTTTATTTTGTCATTTAAAGCATTTCGTAAATTTAGTTTTCATTTTTTATTAAATTCTCATCATCTTGTCTCGCCGACACATCTGGACGTGCATCCAAATTTATTTCCGACATCCCCTGCTGCGTGGGTACTCCGAAAGGCGTCGAAAAATTCTTCCTAGTAGACGAGTGGAAGAATACTGAAGAGTGCTCTTAACAAATGGCTAGTACCTTTATCCAGCGTTGCTCTTTGAAGGCAGGAAATAGTGGCCATCGACAATAAGTGTATTATTAGATGGACCACGGTCCAGTTTAAAAGCTTTATCGAAATTCGTTTGCATTATCGAAATTCGGACTGTCGTGATCTATCATGTGGTCTTCTACCCACAATCGCGAGAGTCGTAATTCAGGTTCATGGCGAAATAGAAATTCGGCTATTTGTTGACTGGACCGACGTGATCCATTATTTCATCTCCTTTACACAATCGCGAGAATCATCATTCAGGTTCATGGTGAAATCAAAATTCTGTTGGATGGACCGTCGTGGTCCATTGTCTCCATTCCGCACCCACAAGCATGAGAACCCTGACCCAGGTGTATGGCATGAACGGAATTCGTTAAATGTTGGATGGACAACAGTGATCCATAAACGGTCCATGACAAAATCGAAAACGGGTTATTCGTTGGATGGACCTCCGTGATTCATTATTTTGTTTCCTACTCACAATCGCGAGAATCATCATTTAGGTTCATGGTGAAATCAAAATTCGGCAATATGTTGGATGGACCGCCGTGGGCCATTATTTCGTTCCCGCTCCCACAAGCGTGAAAACTGTGACCCAGTTTTATGGCATGAACGGAATCCGTTAATTGTTGGATGGACAACAGTGATCCATAAATTCGCTTACAGCTCAGGTTCGTGAACTTCATGATCTTCGAAATTCGACTAAATGTTGGATGGAAAACCGTTATCCATTATTTCGTTTCCGAGTTCACAATCGTGAAAATCTGCTTTTTCTATGTCAAATTGATCACCTCTATATACCTGCGCGCCTGAACAGCTTTAGCCATCACAATGTCCTTGTGACAGTTCTCAAAATGCCGCATTAACCTCCTGAGGATATTGACACGTAACGAGCAGTATCTGCACTTATATTGCTGCACGTTGGATGGGTCTTTCTCATAATCTTTACCTTGTTCCATGAGGTCCACGGTCCAGTTCTCCTGATGTGGAGGCTGTGAGCTCCTGTAATCCTTCATCCATGGGTTAATTACAGTCGGAGAGGATGTTAGCCCAGAAAATGTAGCTGGATTCGATAGTAGATCAGGTATTCGTTGAGGAATTATCTGGATGGCTCCGGTGTTTGTTGGTACACCAATGCCACTTTGATTAAGTGCAGGTGATAAGGAGTTACTTGGATAATCTGAGTATGGAATCAGAACCGGAGGTTCAGTGAACGAGTCTCGGCTGTCAGTGTAATGTGCTGTGTTCTCTGATGAGTTACACATGTTGTCGCCTTTGTCTTCATTTGTCTCGCCTGTAATATGAGTCCGACAATGTTCCTTCAAGGCATCAGTTTCTCCTGTTCGGAAAAAACACAAACCACATGAATATGGTGTCTGAGCAAAGTCTGTGAAGTTTGACACATGCCGAACGGTGGCTGGCTTTTCAATCGTGTCGCATTCTTTCTCTGGCGTTTTGACAGAACATGTTTCGTCGTGGTCTTGATGTGTTGTTGTATTTTCCTGTGTGTGCGAACAATTGTTATTTATTCTTTGTCTCTTGGTCGGTGGACCCGGAATGTCCGCACATGGTCTGGTTTGTCCACCTTTTTTCTTTGCTCCGTCATCTGGACAGGCTCCTCTTCGTAGCTGAGCTGTTTTAAATAGATTTTCTTTATGTTTGTGGTCTAATGACCGTAGATGATTGAAGTAAGCTTTATCATCGTCGGTGGTATAATTGCAGGGCTCGCAGAGATTCGGCAGGTTTTTACTTTTGTGATTCAACGTCTGGAGATGATCAAAGTACTCTAAATCATCCTCGGTGGTGTAATTACAAGGCTCACAGACATTTGGCAGGGTTTTGCATTGGTGACCTGAAGTCTGGAGATGATCAAAGTATTCTTTATCATCCACGGTGGAATAATTGCAGGGTTTGCAGATATTTGGAACATTTTTTGATTGCCCAGTTCCACCGCCATCCGCTTGTATTGCACGTTGGTCCTCATAATCGCGATTACCTACAGATGTGACATGGTCATACTCGCCACTTTCGTGACGGTCATCAACATCCTCTGCTATCGAATTGTTAGAATGTTCCCTGCTAAAAGACTCCGTAGGTGTGGTCAAAAGTGGATCAATGTGTTTCCTCATATGGTCCTGAAGAAGCCGTTTCGCTGGGAACGGGCGTGAACACTCTCTACAATATACGGCCCGTGGATTCTGATGAGCACCCCTGTGTTTCTTGAAACCTCCTTCACTTTTGGCGACGTAAGGGCAATCTGGACATTCGAACTGCAAAGGAATGATTTTCTGTTTCCGAGATCCAGTCTTCTTACGCTTTGATGAATTTGTCGAGGGGTGACCACGAGAAATATAGGACCACGTGGGGATCTTCCTGAGATTAATCACCGTTTTAGATTTTGGTCTAGGACACTTGACATACGAGTTGCCATGATATGTTTCACTTTCGTATTCCTTCTCATCGTTCTCATCGTAGTCATAGTTCGGGATATAATCTGGATCTTGGGTTTTCTCTTGTTCTTCAGTAAGTTTCGATGGAATCTGATCGAAATCGACGCTTTCTACATTTTTTTCGATTTCGGTTGGAACTGATCTGGTTATAACTGTCTGTGAAACTGGCTGGTCTGTTCTACCGCTACTTAATTCTGGGCGATTTCTTGATCTCATTTTCTCAATCTTGTCATGGTCAGAAATCAGCTCAGTAGTCTCAGAAACGGGCACAGACCCTTTAGAAAAAGCGCCAGCACTTGGATATACAGATCGTTCAGTGGGTAGCTGGCTGGCTGACGATTTCTGACGAATCTGTGATTTAACAACCTCGTGTTCATTCAGGTCATCTGCGCTGTCCGACTCACCACTCGATTCACTGTAAATTTCTATCTCTGAATCGGAGTCATGATGCGCTGACACGTATGTGGAATCTTCAGTTGACTCTCGAGACAAGCATTGGAGGTTCGATCTGTTCTGTTCTTCTTTGACTGGATGGATCAAACTCACGTGGTTTGAACTGGGTAAACTTGTACCAACTGGTTTTGACAGCCCTATTCTGGATGAATGAGACGACGCTTCGGATGAAAACGACAACGCCCGTCTTTGTGCTTCGCGATTATTCATGTTGGCTTCTGGTCTCGGAGCTGAAGACAAACAGAAATATACGTTTTATAAAACAGTCTTGAAATTTGTTTGTTAGCGAAAGGTTCCACCTGACTAACATGGCTTGGAGGTATAGAGGGCTGGTAGATAAGTTTCAAGAGGTGGTGGTTGTCGTTGTGGATCGGAATGAATTCCAAAATGTCCCGGATGGAATTAAGCAATATTCAAAAGATATAATCTAAGTATGTATTATCTTATTCTGCACAAAGTCACCAAAGATGATAGCCCTAATGTCAAATGCATCTGTTTTTAACCGAAATACCCTTTGACATGAGCAGTCGCATCTGGTTACAGGAGTGGGGATTATTGACATGTCACGCATTTACCCAAATAGAAATAGCTTCTTGAAAAGGAATGTATATGATCTATTTTACATTGTCAATTTTATTGTGGGTTTAGTGAAACCTCTTCATTCCAGAACATTCTACATATCCATACTCTTGGACATTGGGCCCTGTCATGACTTGGACACGGGGCCCTGTCATGACTTGGACACTGGGTCCTGTCATGACTTGGACACTGGGCCCTGTCATGACTTGGACACTGGGCCCTGTCATGACTTGGACACTGGGCCCTGTCATGACTTGGACACTGGGCCCTGTCATGACTTGGACACTGGGACCTGTCATGACTTGGACACTGGGCCCTGTCATGACTTGGACACTGGGCCCTGTCATGACTTGGACACTGGGACCTGTCATGACTTGGACACTGGGCCCTGTCATGACTTGGACACTGGGCCCTGTCATGACTTGGATATCATGATTCAGTGCTGATGATTATATCACACAGAATTAAAAGTTAATAACTGTGCTCACCTATACTGTGCTCCGATAACGGCATTCTGTTTTTCAGACTGTTGAAGAAAATTGAGTTAGTTTTCTGGATCGGTCGGTCTAATGTTGGCTGCCACTGTCGCACTATCTCTGCTGGTACAACATCGGCAAGTTGTTTAATCTGTTCATCAATATCACCCGCATCGGTGCGCTTCACGTTCCAGTCGACACGATTCATGGCTATAGATCTAGAGTTTCTCAGAGGACGTCCAATTCCAATTTCTGTGACTTTTACAAGCTGACGTTCTTATCTGAAAAATATAATGTTTCATTTCATCAAAAATTACCAAGCAGCTCAAACTATAGCCAGCTTTTGACACAATATCCAAGTCAGTGCATTGACACCCATAAGGCATGGTATACGACAAAATTTCCTTTGAAAAATTGACAATGATCAATGTCAATTCGGTCCTTTGTATGAGGCAATACAGCAAAATGTTAAATGATCAAAACATATTTTTCATACACACCACCAAAGTTACGTCGAACATGCTAAACTTGTCAAAGAAAATTTGGCCTTGTCTACCAATCTGTAAACCCAACAGCGATGTCATTTCTGCAAAAGTTATTACAGTCAATATACAATCGATATGGCCGATTCTGCTGGAAGGGCTCTAGGAGCGGTTATAGGTAAATGTAAATAAATATCGGATCTTGGCTTTCAAACTTATACGACGCTCAAAATGTGTATTGCCTGTATTAAATTATGTGGCGGCGGTATGGGGTGTTCACATCAATACTTTTCAAGCTGATAATAATATAGTGAATAGAGCACAAAGAAATTTTCTTGGTGTGCACACACTAACGCCATTGGACGCAGTTTACGGAGATATTGGATGGCCATCATTACATTTATTACGTAACGTGGAAATTATAAGGTACTGGAATCGCTTAATGTCAGTGGATGTATCTAGGTTAACAAAGCGAATACTGCTCTGGGATGTAACTTGTAATGGCCGCTGGAGCTTTTTTGTAAAAAATATTCTCTTATGAGGTCAATCTGAACCGGGTTTTTGATGATTTTGTTGCATGTAATCTGAATGAACTCCATAACAGACCAAAAAGGCAAGATGCGGATAGGTGGTCTCGGGCTGTTAGACGGAAACCCAAATTATGTACCTATAATGAATTCAAGCATGAGCATAAAACAGAAAGCTATGTCCTGCTTAACATAAGTAAATTTGAGAGATCGCTATATGTGCCCAATAACGCTGTGGTGTCTTGCCTTCGAGAGTTGAAGTAGGTCGTTTCAAAGGAGAAAATGTTGAGTGGTCGAGATGTAGAAGATGAAATATATTTTATATTTTATAGTGATTTGTATGAGACAGAAAGATTACAGCTATTAAGAGATATTATATTTTCCAATGGGGTTAGTGATGGTGAAAGATTGAATTATTTGTTTGAAAACCACACGAGAAAATTTTGTCATTTCATCAAGCTGGCATACTGCAAGAGGCGTGACTTTCTATATCCAAGGCGATCCACGTGACAAATTAATTTCGAATAAGGGTTCAGAGTGGTTGATAAGTCCTGTATAGGGCTGGGTATGCTATTACATGTATTTCAGTATTACAATATGACTCTGTACCTACCACTCTAGAGAATAAAGATATTACTATTATTATTACTATTATTATTGCTATTACTATTACAATATAGTCATTTAGAGACACCGTGCTCTAAAACAGACAATCTGTGAAATGACACCTGAACATACATAAGAATGACACTGGGCGATTTGTCCATCCTAAGGTACAAGGTCCTTTGGAAAAAATTATTCCCCAATTTGCCACATTTCGGTAGAATTACCCCTTTGTACAGGTATGTGTATCTCACCCATGAAACCAGTTTTGCTTTCAATGAACTTGAGAAAAAAAATGAAAAGACACAGTGAGTATATGAGGGTTTCCAGACAAGACTACATACATATATGTAAAAGCTACACAATGAAGTTCTGGCACATCTTGCAGCTAATTTATACCTGGACTTTTTTTTTTATCATTTTTGTGTCACAGACGTGTGCCAACAAACATATACATGCAGATGATCACATATTTGCACATCCATTTACAAAACTATAGATACACACACATCAAAATATATACAGACGTTTAGGAAGTAATCTCTTGCTCATTATAGACCTTATGGTACCTCGTTCTAGCCTGAAGCTCACACGAGTAATCTACTGCTGCTGACTATTAAAATGTTTGTTAAAAAGTATCCATTTTCTATTAAATTTATCCAACGTATTTTCCATATTTGCTATATATTTCTCGGTATTATAGTGTTTCTGAATGATCTGCAATAACGCTTTTATGTGTACTTTAGATTTGTGCAATTTTGAATTATATATATAATTTTTAGTAAGCAGATTATTCATGACTTCTTGTCCTTTACCCCAACCAAGTACAATTCGATCAGCAGTTATAGACCCTCTTAATTTTGCTACTTCTTGGCACCACTTTTCTAAATCGGTCCACAGCTTTTTGACAGTTTCACATTCTATAAATATATGTTCTATTGTTTCTACAAAGGCTTTACAAACTTCACAAATATCACTCTCTGATTTACCAATCTTGTATAAAAAACAGTTGGTGCTTAGTATTCTATGCAAGAATCTAAATTGTAGATCTATTAGTGGAGTAGAGCCAGTACACCGTCTGATGCTGGCAAATGTGTTGTTCCATACAATATCTTCTTTTTGTAAATACTTCTCCCATGTACTACAAGCTGTGGGGTTGAAACACCTATCGTCATTCAATATATCATAATAGTTTCTGCATCCCTTCGCTTGCCTTACCAGAAACTCAATATACTGTGTAATACGGGGGCTGGTTCTCAAAATACGCGAGTAGTTTTCTTCCACATTCTTTGTCCATTTCTTGGGTATAGATTTGATCAATTGGTTATAGTCCAAAAAGGTCCCCTTTATGCCATACCATGTTTTTAGCTCGACTAAACTCATTATTTTACCTTCTATATTGATTATGTCCCTTAGATTTTTGATACCATGGTTATACCAGTTTTCTATAAAAAGATTGGGTATCCGGAAATGGTGATTGTACCAAAGCGGTTCGTTGTATATATTGTCGAGAGTTTTATTTTTCATTGCCTTTTGGACGTGATGCCAGGCTTGGAGGGTGTCTTTCCAAAAAGGGTTTTCTAGATCACGCGTGACTACCCTTGTACCTGGACTTGCGTTAACTGCCAACAGGCGGCATCCTGTATACTCCAAATTAGTCGCTCGATAATTCGAAACCAAGACTGGTCATAGCTCGAATGCCGGGGTCAAGATTCCAGCTATTATAGTACATTCTTACTATACTCTCGTACGTGTAGGCGGAAATGAATATGGTACTCTCGCTTGAAACGTTGCTTCAATTATCGTATTTGAAAAAAATATTTTATAAAATTGAATTTTTCAACCCCAAAACCCAATTTTATACAAACCTACCACTTTGAAGAGCTATTGTTAAAAAAAACAATGTACTCATGCTCTCAATATTTCAAAGACAGTCCAGCAAAATGGCATAGTTCAAGCTAATCGAGATATTCATATCATATTTGATGTTTTATTTTTTAACTTCTACCGTATCGCTCCTGGGGCGGTTTGTCCATCTTAACATACCAAGTCCTTTCATATACTATTGTTATGGTTAAATTGTTTATCAGTGCACTCATATCCCCGAGATGAAAATGGCAATTTTTAAAAAAAATTTTTAGTGAAATATCCAAAATTTTGGTGCATGTATGTATGTTGAAAAATATAGCTATCTTTACCGTTATGCCGAAAAATTTGGAAAGAATTGCCTAATAATTTTATAAGTGCTGAAAATAGCATCTTCAAGACTTGTGAATAACTGTCATGAATTTAAGTGCAAATGCTCAACATGCAAGTTCGCTTGAACTGTTGTTGGTATTTCAGCCAATTATTTTGATCAGTGTGCCGTGATCTTTATGACTTAACCTTGTTATTATAGTTTGTATGTATGTATATATTTTGTATATTTTATTTATTTATGTTATCTTTGAAGTGTATTTTTATTTTTTAACATGTTAACACCTCAGTCGGAATAAATACCTCATCAGAGCTGACGTTTTATTGTTATATGTACTCGCCCACTTTAACTAAATATTGATTTGATTTGATCTTCATTTTACATCTCAGTTAATTAATAATATCGATGTTCGTTAAAACTCGCGGTATGTTAATGTCAGAAGTAATAAGGCATTCTTCAGTTCTGCCACACTTATAATATATCGTTCTTGGAATGGTTATTTGTTCATATAATTCGATTAATTTCTCAATAACAATAGTTATGCGACCTTCAGCAGCATGAAATAGGCATCCCTTTTAATGTTGCGTTTGATTAATCGCAGTGAGTACAAATTCTCTTTTGGCAGAATTAAAGTCAAAATTCTGCTTTTGGCAGACCGGTTTCGTATATATTGTTAAATCTATATGTAAAAATCCTCAAAATATATCCACTTCAAAGCCCTTTCTTTATCATTCAACAAACGCTAAAATTGGCGATCTACTAGCACTAGATAATCTGATGGCAAGTGTTGAATGTGTGACCGTTGTATAGAAGAAACGGTCCAAATTGGAAAAATGTTGCTAATACGCAGTCTGTGAAGCCGACGCCGACCAAGTGCTTCAATCCCCATCATCTTAACCACAGTCTCAAAGTACAATCACAATGATTTGTATGCAAGCCCCGGGGACAAAACGTCTACAAGCAGAATATCACCAAAAACAGAGAACAATTAATCATAATATCTGGCCCTATACCGTTACAAAAATGAACAGGGCTTCCTCTCACGTCGACTCTTCGAGAAGAGAGATAAGCACAATTTTGACAGTTAGCTATGGATAGCTATATTCCAGAATAAAATCGTCTAGTCTGTCATTCAATATTCAGTCGTTGTCCATTAAAAAATTTCCGCGTCCATAATCCAAAGACCTATTCCAAATAACAGTATAAGCACCAAATTAAAAAAAACACCAATCATGCTACACATAAACATAAGTTAGGTTTCTGCAAGCAAGAAGCGGTCACAATTTTCAATGATGCTGGTGAAACATCATCATGTTCCAAAAATATCGAATCCGTGTCGCTGATCGGTGTTCTTAATCCATGCTTTTCGTTGTAAAGTCGTTATTCTCAGCCACGCTTTATGATTGTTCATATGAACACCATGGGTATCTTGAAGTACATGGGTTCATACGGCCCCTAGCACATCGCTAAGCGGAATTACGAAACGTAACGCAATAGGTCTTCAGGCTACGCTCGAATTTTGCTACGAGCATGCGATATGTATCGCCAATTTGAGAAAGTTTTAGTGGCGGCGCTTGGTTTTTTAATCCTGTTTTATTCTTTTAAGTTTCTACAATAATTTTGTGTGACTTTGATTACAATTCTCATATTTTATACAGGATCACGCAAATGCTACTAGGCGTGATATTTAAATCTCATAGGCAGGACTCACTGGAATATTAGTCAACAAGAGCTCAAAGGGCTTCAATATACGCCCGAATATCTGGAATCATATTGGTCCAAATTTTAAGGTTGTTTAATAGCCTTGATTCCAATTGGTAGCTAGCAATCCAG
Source organism: Hanleya hanleyi (assembly GCA_036873755.1). Lineage (NCBI taxonomy): Eukaryota > Metazoa > Mollusca > Polyplacophora > Lepidopleurida > Hanleyidae > Hanleya > Hanleya hanleyi. Next base: position 228,958 of record JAVTVY010053302.1, read on the forward strand.
AGAAAGGTCTACAATTTTGTGCTTCTGAGACTGTAAAATATATCTAAAATGAGCTTAACTCTTGGTAACTAGTTGACCTTGAAGCAAGAGCCGAGAGCTCACATATCCCACACTGAAATCGACAATAGTCAAACACAAGAAAATAGTAGTTTTCCTACAAATGGATTTCTCTCAGACAAGAAAAATTTTCACGAAGTAAGAAGAAAGTGATGAAGTAAACCTTTGTTTTTGAGTTAATATTAACACAGGTATGAAGGTCATAAAGGACCCCACTCCCCGTTAAATTAGTCAATGTATGGATTTTTTTTCACAAGAGTTTAACTAAATGTAGCTGTTTCAAACATGGCAGGCAACTCCACAGGACAAATGCCATATACATGTAGGGGAGAGAACTCTGAATATTCCAACCTAACGCATATAGTCAGCTAAACTTGATTCAGTTTTAGGGGACAGTAATCTTGACCTTTGACAAATTGATGTATGGCTCCTCTTTGCCATGCGAGTAAGGTATATGGTACTCAAAGTTTGGTACCAATCCATACCTTGAAACTAGAGATATCGCATGGACAACAAATGTTAACGGATGAATGGACAGAACCCAACATCGCATTACATGACCTCGTCTTTGACAGGCATATGAAATGTGACTTTTACTGATTTCCTGATTTTGGGGTCACAGCGACCTTGATCTTTGACCTTGACCTAAATGTTGGTACACGACACATCGTCTTCTCTCAATGTATCAATGGACACAAAAAAATCATAATTATGAATTTCTTTGACATTCGACCTTGACCTACATTTTGGTACGTGACACATCATGTCCCCCTATTGTATCTACTGACAAAAAAAAGAGAGTAATTTTCAAATTTTTCTTGATTCTGGAGTCACAATGACCTTGAATATTGACCTTGACCTAATTTTGGTACATGACAAACCGTCTCCCTGTAATTTCTCAGTGGACACAAAAAAAAGTTGTTTTTAATAATTTCCAGATTTTGGACCACAGTGACTTTTGACCTTGACCTAATTTTTGGTATGTAACACTTCATTTCCCTCTATTGAATCACTCACAAAAAATTAGTAATTTTTAATGATTTCCTGATTTTTAGGTCACACTGACCTTTCACCTTGATTCTGGGGTCACAGTGATCTTGACTATTGACCTGGATCTAAATTTTGGTACATGACAAAACGGCTACCCGTAATTTCTCAATGGACTCAAAAAATCATGATTTTTAACAATTTCACGATTTTGGAGCCACAGTGACCTTGACCTTTGACCTACATTTTGATATGTGACACATCGTGTCCCCTTAATATATCTACTGACACAAAGAAATATTATTTTTAATAATTTCCTGAATTTGGGGTCACAGTGACCTTTGACCTTCGACCTTGACCTACATTTTGGTATGCGACACTTCATTTCCCCCTATTTGAATCCACTCACAAAAAATAGAAATTTTTAATGATTTCCTGATTTTTCAGTCACACTGACCTTTGACCTTTGACCTCTGACCTTGACCTACATTTAGTATGCAAAACCTCGTTCCCCCCTAGGGCATCCACTCACGACACAAAAAATTAGAACTGTAGATAGAAAATTGTCAACGTTCAATGATTTCCTGATTTTAGGCAACAGTGACCTTTGACCTCTGACCTCGACCTCAATTTTGGTACGCGACACATCGTCTTCACCTAATGTACCCACTCACAAAAAATTGCAACTGTGGATAGAAAACGTTCACAGATATAGACCGGACACAAACACTTCAGTGATTTCCTGTTTTTTAGGCCAGTGACCTTTGACCTCTGACCTCGACCTTCATTTTGGTACGCGACACATCGTCTTCCCGTAGGGTATCCACTCACCAAAAATTGGAACTGTAGATAGGAAACTGTCCCAGATATAGACCGGACACGAGAACCGGACAGACGGACAGACGGACGGAAACCGCCATCACATAATACGTCCACCTTTTGGCGGGCGTATAAAAATGGATGGCTTATGATGTTGATATTGTAATCATCTCTCTTGTCGTGGAGTATGGATATGTATCGCCAAATTTGAGAAACTTTGAGGTGGTATAGCCTTGTTTTCTAGAGAGAGAAGGTCCGATTCATTTTTATAGATATTTTGGTCTAAACATGATGTGCCGTTAGGGTTATCTGTAGTTTCCGTAAATATATAAATACATACCCCTCACTGCATCATATATGGAGAGATTATACACATCGAGAAGATCGTCTATATAGCCTTTGGTGAATGAGAATACACGGCCTTTAGAAAAGATCAGTTTTTGAAGGCGTTTGCATATAGCAAGAACAGATAAAGGTCAGCCAAAAGGAGTGCGCAATTAATACCCATTGGAATACCTGCTGCTGTTGATATATTGTGATCAAATTTTACATAGTTGTTATTAATGAGAATGTAAGCAAATATCTAAATAAAGAAACATCCCATGAATGATATCCCTTGTGTGTAGTATAGCTAAAGAATGTGTTGTGGCTTCTGACGATAATATATCGGTGATCAGTTTTCTGGAAGACTGATACTAATAATGGACTAAGATGGTGAATCAAGTCCTGATGAGGGGTTGAAGTATATAGCGTTGAGAAATCCATTGCGGATACATGTCTGTACAGTATGTGTGCCTCCACATCAAGTTCTTCCATAAGACAGTTTGGATGTCTTAATATTAACATATATTCAGCGACAGAGTTTTAGAAATAGGGTCGCAGTACCTTTGCAGAAATGCGTTTACCTCCCGAAGGACACTCGTCAACAAGGTTGAAATAAGCTTGATGGTGCAGCTTCTAGAACCAGCTAGTAATCTAGTTTGGTATGATGATTTATGCATTCGGGTAATCCAATACACTTTTGGTATATCATTAGACATTTTGGCTTGAATTTTAGGAAATCCAGGAAATCCATGCAATAGATCTTAAGAAATAACGGTAAGAAGAAATCCAAGATGGCCACCAGTCGGCCATCTTGAAATCCAAGATAGTGCTAAAGGTGTGAAACCACTATTAGATTCTGTGTATAGAAGATGAAGCCAAGGATTTGAACTTCCGGTGAACCTGATTGGCCATAAAAGAGTCAAGATTTGCATGGTTGGTATTTTTTTCTTATAAATTAATTGACTTTGAAAATTATGGAAGGAATCTGGCAACATTTTAGAAAGAAAATTTGGCCCCATCTTTCATGGCCCACCCCCAAGCTGTTTCCATGGTGATATTTGGTCACATCCGGATTTCAATGTGCTGTAGCTCAAAATCGAGCCGCACATCAAGGGTCCAGATATCGATATTTTTTTTAGGCGAACAACCCGTCTCTCTGACAAGGTAGGTCATTAGTACCAACGAAATATTGGGAACCCCTTTTTCTTGGGATGTGCCCAGTTCATTTATTACATAAAAAGGAAGGACAGTTAATAGTGTTTTCTAACCTAAAGTCCGATCCACCTTTTGTGCATTAAGTTACTCAGTATTTAGCAGACACTTTCGCCCTGTTCAATCCACATCTGTTAAGACCGGAGTCCTCGTTAATTATAACGGTCTGGCACACCGGCAACTGACCCAGCGTTAATTCTACCCGACTTGTCAATTATACATTTTTGGGCTTCATCGCTTTCTGAAGTGACAGGCAATTCGCTGTGTGTTAGACATCTGTCTTTCTTCTCTATAGTTGTTAAGAAATTCAAGAAGGCTGTTTGTTATTTTCTTGTTATACCTCTTCTCTACATCAGAAGACCGCTCTATTTATACCACATCTGGGATCCTTGACCGCTGACGTTCTCGTGCGGCATATGCTATTAAGATTCTCTGGCTAGCCGAACTAAAATACCGACTATTCTGCAAAGTTCACCATTTGGACAATCTTTGAATTGAAATAACTCTACCCAGTGAAGCAAGGTTAAGAAATCAACTCCTGAATTCCAAGTTTCTTAAATTCGGTGATAAAAATCACCGCAATCTATAACCATAGTGCTTAAGATCGTTGGTGCTGTGTGTTGGCTAGGGGCAGTATAAACACTATAAGAAATACGTCTCCGTATTGTCTATATGAACAGACGCAATCAATGCGTGACTGAGATACTCATCTAACAGATTAATATTTTCATTAGGACATTGTATTTCCTTTTTATTCAAACCAATATCATGAGATCACTTTTTGGATACGACACGGCAATTTACTACACTCTACGAACATTGAATTGTGACACGGATCTGATGAACAAAATATCAATTTATCTTATCGGTACCATTGAAAACTGTTGACCGCTTGTATCTTTCAATTAACTCCAATATACGTTTTATCTCTCGACTATGGAAATTTAGGTGCTAATATTATCAAATATCTGTTACTAAAAAGAGATGTGCGAGGTATATCCAATGGCTGATACCAAAAAGAGATGTACGAGGTATTTCCAATATCTGGCACTAAAAAAGAGATGTGTGAGATATATCCAATATTTGGTATTAGAAAAGATATGTGTGAGGTATATCCAATATTTGGTATTAAAAAAGAGATGTGTGAGGTATATCCAATATCTGGTAACAAAAAAGATATGTGTGAGGTATATCGAATATCTGGTACTAAAAAGGACATGTGAGATATATCCAATATCCGGATTTAAAAAGATGTGTGTAAGGCATATCCAATATTTGATACTAAAAAGACGTGTGATGTATATCCAATATCTGATACTAAAAAGAGACGTGTGATGTATATCCAATATCTGGTACTAAGAAAGAGAGACGTGTGAGGTATATCCATTATTTCGTACTAAAAAGGGGTGTGCGAGGTGTATCCAGTATCTGGTACTAAAAAGATGTGCGAGGTATATCCAGTATCTGTTACTAAGAAAGAGACGTGTGACGTATACACAATATTTGGTACTAAAACAGATGTGTGAGGTATATCCAATACCTGGTAACAAAAAGAAGATATGTGTGAGGTATATCCAATATTTAGTACTAATTCATAATCCTGAACTGAAGATATACAACGTGGTCTAGCACCGGGCGTATAAAATACAACAAGGAGTACCGCCAGCGTGACGCTGCTTCGTTTGTGTTTTGGCGAAAATAAAATCCACGAGATCGAAATGGATATGCGCCCAAGTTCCCCAAGTAATCTCATTCATACGCGATTACCAGAAGTAAAGGTATTTTCCACAAAATATTTGCATGAGCCGCAAACGCAAATGTCCAATTTCTTATCATCTTTGATTATGTGAAACCATATGTGAAAACCCGAGTGTAATATGGGGAAACCAGTTTGCTGTAACAAATTTAAGCACTGGTGTTTCTTCTTTGCCTTCTTACTGATACTTCGGTATTATCCCGTTTGACTAAGTTTGCAGCCATTCAATGACAATCGTAACTGATTTAGAGTCGTCGGATGGATTTAAATTCTGTATTGCTATTATTATTGTTGTTGGAACATAAGTGATGTCACTTGCCGTCAACTTTCAACATCTCGAAATTAACAAATCACGGCAAACTCAAACATTACACATGATTCAGGCTAATTCGTGTAGTATTAATGCATACTTGGTGAATATTCGAATGGAAAATGTTTTAAAACATTTCTGACCATTTTTGTCACATTGGAGAAACTTCCTTTTTCAAAGTTTCAATTCAATCAGTAAATTTCATGAGCTGCTTGTCATTATTTTCAAAATGTCCAGATTGCTTAAAACTTATGTGGGATGTGACAAACTTACCTTATAGACTCCATGATATGAGCAATGGTATTTAACTGAACTTGAGAAAGTGGAAATTAATGCAGTTACTATACATTCTTATAGAGAGTGAGATGTAGGGTACCAAAAACACAGAAATGTTTATAAATTATATCCACAGATTTTCATTCCAGTTGCGATCAAATTTGCATTACTATTTATTACATAGACAGATTCTGATTTATATCCGTGCAAATTGTTAACTTCAATATTTTAACTTTTTTTCAGTGGCAACAAATCACTTGAAAACCACATCATGTATTAGCGAAAGACGCCTATCCAAAATGAAAGCGTGAGTGAAACTATATACTATATGCTGAGTATGGTCATGCAGGAATGAGTTGCATGACATACCCTGTATGACCATGTAAAAATGGCATACCCTGTATGACCATGTAAAGCCAAACCAAAACCTTGTAGCCAAATTTTAATGTGGATTGAGTGGAAAAATCGGAGCAAATTTCATCTCGGCCGTGGCATAGTTATCAAGAACATTCAATCCGACAGTGACGAGGATAGAATACCGATATAAAAATTGTTTTTCCCGATTTTCAGAGCCAAACTAAAACTATGTGCTGAATACTCCAAAGTTAATGTAACATACAATTCGATCATACGGCCGATAGGCGATACAGAAGTTTGAACAGATTTGGTCTTGTACCTCGAAAATGAATTGTGTGTTACCTTATCTGACTGACGTATATGACCATTGCTGTCTAGGAAGTCCAGAAATCAAAATGTTCAGTGATTCAATCCACGAGGCACAATGTTTTGTTATTTAGCTATGGTCTATACAAAATCGAGTACGATAAGTTATAAAAGACTACCTTGACAATTATTGTCATCACTGAATTGACGTTAGAGACAAAGTTTTTTGAAATTGTGACAAGATTCTGTCAGACGGGGGCCATATTGTAGCTGAAATGTTTCTTCGCAATTCCGGTTATGAGGTGACTACAGTTATTGAATTTTTTTAAACAGAATGTGAAACAAAATATATACTGTTCATCTCTACTGAGAAAAATGAGCACGTGTTGTTTACTAGGATGGCCAATGTGGCTATGGTTATAAGGTATAAGCGCAGTATACTTAGCTAAAATTATGACTATAATCTACCCAGTTGATCAAAATGTCATTCAATTCCGGCATAATATCTCAACATTCAAGTATGAGAATATTAATGTATGCCAATCAACTCATTAATGAAATGCACAGCAAATGTTCACCATGACCAAGGAAGCATCCATTCTATACACAACCAGCATACATGGTATGGTCACGTAGTCAAACATACACTTCTGATGACCTCATTACAAAGCCTAATTAGAGGAAAAAAGAAATAAAATACCACTGGTATTCCTTATATACAGGGCGTCTCAAAACAAATTTCCACCTATAGGTTTATTTATTTATTTTATTCTTATGCGTACTGTATATAAATAATGGGTTGTAACATAATAAAATGGTCTTTATGTTGCATAATGTGCAATATTTTCACATTTTCGAATAAAACTGCCTGAAATAATGAAGTTTGAAAACAGGAGGTATGAATTCAAAATTGCACTGGCTGGCTTGTGCCATTCAGACTGCGTCTGCCATTCAGGCTGTGTGGGCGTGGTTCAATAATAGCCTTTCAAATGCACATTGTGGCCGGTCAGACTGATGCTACTTGGCTGAAATGTTGATGTCGGACTTGACACCAAGATTAATTTAATTTGATATCAAATGATATTTATTTATGGCAACATTTCATTATTTCAATATCTTTTTCTTTATTTATTTCTTCATTTTTCCTTCATGGGTTTTCCATGTTATGCGGAGAATGCACTTTTTTTACAATAGTCATTGATATGGCAGATGTCAAGATCGAGTTCTTTCTCCTCTACAACGCTAGGTCAATGAAGAGAACATGTAACTGGTGAACGTGCTGTGTGACACACAGTCTGTTTGACTCACAGTGTGAATGGCAAAAATCAGCCAGTGCAAGTTTGAATTCATACCTCCCGTTTTAAAACTTCATTATTTCAGGCAACCTTATTCGAAATTGTGCAAATTTCGAACGATATGCAACATAAAGACGACTGTATTGTGTTGCAACCCATTATTTGTATATAGTGCGCATAGATTAAAATAAATAAATAAAAACCCATATGTGGACATTTGTTTTAGACACCCTGTATAGACCTATTACAGTAATTGTACGATATCCTATAGGCCAATAACCAAGCCCTTACTCACATCTGGGCAATATTTCATGTATTTATTATCATTTGGACGTTGTACATGTGGTTAGCCACATTAAAAAGATATTCTAAACATTTAAACGCAGTACACAGGTAAGTATTCGACAGTAGTATGACACTCAAATGTTACCTGCTTTTTTACAGATAAACTCCACACTCAAACAATGTACACTATTACACTCCCCACATTTCTCTTGTATAACCCATTATATTCTTGCACTATGAACAAGCAGATGGTCCAGTTTGTCTCAAGCTTTGATTTTGGTCGAATCTCTGTTAAGAAATATGCATACTCGCATACTCAATAGGTACCATGATGGAAATGTGAATCAGTTATTAATCCACAGTAAAATTGGGCAACACGTTCATTAGTTAGTGAAGTCTCGTGCAAGCTTCTATTTTGGCCAGGGAGACTTAATCCCTGTTCAAGAATCATCATTTCCTATCTGTCCTAAAATCAATTTGTATGTCACCGAAATATGTGTACATGTATATCACTTATTTTTTACCCGACGAAAATAAAATTAGTCCAGTTGTCTAGTTTCATTTAAGCTTAAGAGAAAATAAATCCTCTTCAAAAGTGTTTATACCATGATGAAATTGCCTGCTGTAGATATTAGCACATGTATGTTCTAAGCGAGATGAAATTTGATCTAAAGCAGTTATTTTTTTATCTAAGAGGCCAAATATTTTGTATTATAAACAGTTTAGTTCTGCTCAGAAAAAAATGTGCTGGGCATTTTAAGTCAAAACCGGTCTAAAATTGGAAAAATTTGATTGAGGAAAGTTGACCCCGTAGTTATAACAGTAGAGAACACCACTGCATGACTGCCACGTATTTTGTCTGAGTGCCAGGGAGCACCACCCAGCATGGGACTCCCAATCTGTCCCAGGGTCAAGTTGTATGCAGCAGAGATATGTGAACACGTATGAAACTGGTGAGATAAAATTAGATCTATATCATTTAGCTTTTACTCAATGAACAATAAAATAAGGCTACATCATACCCAGCATATTGTAAAGTTTCAGTTAAGCTTTCCATTTGGCAGAAAATTTGTTTAAAAATAGGCACCATGATCAAATTGATTGTTATGGAAATATGTGCATGTAAATCAGCGATTAGATTAAGTTTTGATGCAAATGAGATCATTTCTTATTCAATTAACAAAAAGTAATAGGCTACATATTCGCTACCACACATATTTCAGTTTCAATCAAGATTTCATCCGTGTATAAAGATCCTCTTTGTCAATCTGTCTAATGTGTACATGTATGGCATTGGTGAGATAAAAATTATATCTTCACCATATATTTCTTACTCTATCAACATGCATACACTGCAAATACTCTAATTTCAATAAAGAAATAGTTTTGCCAGGAAAACTTCATCCATGTTAGAAACCCTCGTCCAACTGCATTCTGCATCATTGTCAAATTGCACCTGTGGGAATGCGTGTACCTTTTAATCATGTTTTTCTTATATAATTGGCTCAAGCTTTGATTATGTTCAGAGAGAATTAATCCACATTCAAAGATGCGCATACCCAATCTGCATCATCGAATTTGCATGTTATATTGTATACATTTACAGACCGGGTATTCGAAATTAAGGAATGAGCGAAGAGAAATTTGACATACTATATCGAGGTGAAAACGTAAGTGTCCAATATGTGAACAAGGTGAAATGAAAATAAAAGCTCATGTTCGAGAGAAAAAGCTAGGAAAATCCTTCTCCACCTTTTTAGCACTGGCCCTACCTCACCGACACATTTTGCCGGGTCCGCAGATTTTTTTTATTATTTTTTTTTATAAAATATGAAATCAAATGGACATAGATCCGACATGTGGTTTTGCGTAGTACGAGTGTGGAACCCATGATAGAATATTCAAGACATGAACGATACTGAACTAGATACAGTTAATTAATTCTTCCACATCTTCAAATATTTGTTAAGGAATCATGAGCGTTCCTCAGTATTCAGGTGATAGGAGAGTGGGAAGGACATGATCGATGCTGAAAGGACGTGGACTCTCGAATGCGGTATGGGCCGGATAAAACCACGTAGCGGTATAAATTAGAATCAGAGCAGTTCAGTGGAATTACCCGAATTGACCCTCAGAATACTCAGCAATTTGATCGAAATTCAGTAGACTAAGTTAATTGGTTTTGTTATTTGGCCCACCGCTGTATTTAAATTCAGCTTTCAGAAGACTGCATGGTCAACCGTGAAAAATCAATGGATGATAAGCTTTGTGCCTTCACCTGTATATAAATATAGTGCTTGGTGCGTAATATAGCGTTTAGGCACACCACATAACAGACAATTCAACGCAGGGTTATACTGAACTAACAACCATAGTTGGGATATTAAATACATGTAGATGTAGGAGTGAGTCACACCCAATCATCACATTTCGCCAGTGATTTCGCTACTATAATATTAAATACATTATATACATACATATATGTATTGTGAATAACTGATATACTATAGCAGTATACAAACCTTAAGTCCATAGAACCTCATCGGCTAAACTGAGTAATAGCATATCAATGCAGTACAGCTATATATAGTCCCAACATATCAGCGGTTACACGAACAGGACTCTCCCGGGTATAAAATACCAAGCTCGCTTAACTTGATTTGTAGGCTATAGCTACACATCATAATGAAACCTACGTTATTTCCGTTCAACGCCGTTTAGGAGTTCGGAACCCTCACTGATGTAACACCGCTTCTGTCAGCTGATATGTTTTTCGCAAACAGCTATGGTAATGTTACTCACCTTAACCTCATTCAAGACTCGGGAATGAACTGCGCCAATTTCTGCGCATCAGCTTGTCCTCGACATTCACGTGATACAGGCGTGGGTTGAACATGGTCCCAATTATATAGGCCTGGAGTATGATGGCCGAGAAGGGACATCGCTGTATTGTGTTATGAATAACACGAAGGCAGGATGCGAAGGACGAAGGCAGGACGCGAAGCGCGAATTCAGGATGCGAAATCAAAACATGAAGCGCGAAGTCATGACGCGAAGTCGCGAAGGCATTATCAACCTGTAACCATCTCGGTCATCTATACGCGGTAAGACTGACCCTGGGATCGTGTGTATCCATTTTCAGCCTACTTTCGGCAATTGCAATGGGGAATTTCCAGAAATCAATACCACGTCACTTCGTCAGCCAGTCAGCTAAAGTCCCCCAACGTAACTCGTCATTTTCGAGTCATGTGATGCCCTACTTGTTCAAAATTACAGATCTACCACTCCTCTTGACTGATACGAAAGTTATTCATACCAATATATTTTGTAAGCCCAGGCAATATCTGTTTCCGAAGTAGTATGAAAACCTGTAATTTATCAGATTTCTCCAGTCTGCTCTCCGCCGGATGAAGGCCGAACAGAATCCGGTAAAGTACCCGATATCGCTCCGCGATAATGGAGACACACGATTCGCAAGCCATCTTCTGGATGGCGAAGTGTACGCAAATGAGGCATTATTTGACCTCAATTCTGGTATTTAACATATCGTCTTCCTACATGTATCGAGTAAAACACAAAAATACAAATTGTAAATGATTTCCTAATTTTCCAGGCAGTGACCTTGATCTTTGATCTTGAACTCAAGCTTGGTATGTGACTCCTCGTATCCTCGTATCTATTGACAATTATTGCGATTTTTAACCATTTCCTTATTTTGAGGTCAAAGTGACCTTGAACTTTAACCTTGTCCTCCATTTTAATTCGTGATACATCGTCCCCCATCATCTACTGAAACAATATCTTGAGAATTTTTTTAATGATTTCCCTGTTTTAGCATCACAGCGCCCTGTGACATTTGACCCTGACCTTTAATTTGATACGCGACTTTTGTCCTAATGAATACACTAACAAAACTGATTTCCTGATTTTAGACTATAGTTATCTTTGAACTCTGACTTCGACCTCCAGTTTGGTATGCGACACATCGTTCCCCCTAGGGTATTCACTCACAAAAAATGGAACTGTTGATCAAAACTGTCCCAGATATAGACCGGGAACCAACGGACTGACCGCTAATTCTCGTTCCCGCATTCCAAAATATAAATTTCCCAACTGTCCAGTCTTTATGTACATAAAACTGCCATATTTCCTTGATTTTGCCCCAGTGGTTGTGGGACAAATATATTATATTATATCATGGGGAAAGCGACTTGGACATTTCTTTGGATTCAAGAATACTTTTCAGTGATCAAGATTTTACGAATAGTGCATTATGCTGAGTTGCTCTCATTACTTAAATCTATTGATCGCCGAATATTGAATATTGACCTGACGTTTGCACTATAGAGATACAGTTCTTTTTTTAAATGATCTGTCTCGTATGTTATAATACACCAATGCCAGAATGTATAGTACGTGAGTCCATTACGTCTGTCTAATATTATACGCTGTTAACTCGAGTCGAAGAGCTCTCAGTGAACTGGGTAACCTGACATTGGCTGTCAAGAAATCCGGATCGAAATGGTTCAACTATGTGCATCAGCATGTTTAGGTTGTCATGACGATGAGGGTTCACCTGGTTTTCAATATCGTCAGCTTTCGCTATTTATAGCTATGTACATTAGTACGGTCATTTACATATACACTACTGTATACTGCAGGAGTTAGTACGCCTCTGTAATATGTTAAGCGTAATGCACAAGTCAAACAAATTTTCCGTATACTAAGTTACCTCGGCCCGACGTTGCTTGCTGCACAGAGTTTATCCATCTATGCCAAAAGAGAATGAACCATGACCCTGCTCAAATCATCGATATGATTAATATTTAGCAATTTTATCTAATATTGTAAACCGCTGTATATAACCATTTGTCATGGAAATAGAAACTATACCAACTGAATTGAAACATGAACCGTGCAAAGCATTGAGAACCCCTCGGCTTTGGAGGTATTAAAATGGGGCCCTCGTTGTTTCAATAACAACCAGTCGATGGCAACAGAAAATTGGCGACAAAATTGACAGATTCCCATAGCGAACCAGAAAATATAGATCAATCTGACTAGTTTTTTAAAATGTTTGATCACATGCCTATGTGATTTAAGTTTGGTACTCCTGTATATCCTCGAGATATGATGAATGATAGACAGAAATAGACATATTACTCATATACACACATGATGACAATACTACATTGTCACTTTTCGCTCACGCCCATGTATTGTGTCCAGTGTAAGATCAGTAAGCCTAGGCTTAATCATTCTTGAGTTGTAGTACTTAAAAACCAATATGTGTCAAAAAGGAACAACTTCGACCCAGTGGCCCCCAACAAATCTCAATCTCACTTTGCGAAATACTTCTGCTGTATGAAAACATGCAGGTGTGATGTAAGTTGATGTAACTAGACATACTCATTCTTGACTGAGATATGATGGCAATGAGAGACGGACGAACGGACGCACGTACACGATTACAATACCACAAGGGCAATTGTGTGTGCAGTCCAGGATCTGATGTGTATGTATTGTAAGCTGTGTACTTTAAGGCTAGACATCATCATACTTGAAATATGGTGGTAATAAGCAGCTGGAGATCAATGGAAAAATTTTACCCAGTGACCCAGAGCCTGTAGATGAATCGCACTGAATTTTGATAGGCTTCGCCGATATAACCATATGCATTTGTGGAGTATGGTTGGGGCTCCTTGACTTAGTCATTCTTAAGATATGGTGGTAACAAGTACTTCATCATAAATCGACACATATGACCTGGTGACCTGAGAAAATATGGGCCAATCTAGTTGATTTTCATTGTGCTTCTGCTCTCTGACCATATATATGTGTGATGTCCGTTTGGTATTCCTAGTAGGCATAGTCATTCTTGAGACATGGTTGTAATCAGAAATCGGAGTTGGATGAACGGACGGGCGTGCAGACGTACATAAATACGAAAATACCCCTAGACCAAATAATGCCGATGGGTAAAAACATGGAGACCACGTTAATTGCCACCATCGAATAGAAAGCAGGATATGTTTTCGGAAATATAGCAATGACAGCCTAGGCCGAGAGCACAAGAGCATTTTAAGAATGACCTTAATCCAGATGATCTCCAACCGGGGTCGCAGCTGTAGAGAATTATGTGGAACGAGGAAATTCATCGATGAGTGAAGTATTATAGTATATAGTTCATGTAAGAGGAGATACCGCTTTTCAACGTGACTTCACATTGTTAGCATATGAAACAATGGCCGACCACTTCCCCATTTGCTACTATTGGAAATCCCGTAAATTCACGTCACTTCGTCTTACATGAACTATTTGAAATTAAACAACCAGAAATTTACCTTGCCCAAGATATCTGGGCATCGACGTTGTAGAATCAGAGGCAATACAGCTTACAGCAATTGTTTTTCATATAAATTCGAGATAATAACTGAGATTGTTCGATAGCACAAACTGAATCGTCCGTGAAACGTCAACAGAATTTGAATGGGAAAGGTGATTACAGCTTAAAGGTGCATTGTTTCGAACAATTCGACGAAAAGAAATACGTCTATGTACAGAAATTGTTTAAAAATACTAATCTCAACAAAATATTATTTGCAACGGCCAAAGAAGAACTGAAATAAATCAGTACATCCTGGAAGTAAATTTTCGTAATAAAATACCGGTCAGCGAGGCGAATTTGACGTCAGGCACATGCTAGTATGGGGTATCGCTGACATCACTGATAACTCGCTGGAACATGTCTAGATTTCGGAGAAGCTAGTCCGATTAATGACGCCGAAATTATTTGTGAATATTAACTCTCACACAACTTTACAATGTGTCAATAGATAACATTATTTTAAGGCGATCAAAACTTCTATTTCGTCCACCTCGCCTTCAATCATCCGAATTCTTCCTTCCACATGTTGTCAGAGGAAGCATTAATAGGGACTTATCAATCAGCATTATATCAAAGTTTTGACAGTTGTAGGGTATTCAGCTAGAACAGTTCTACTTCTATTTCGTCTACCTCGCAAAACAAAATGTGGAAAGTCGAAATTTAACAACATACCATTCGTGTCGTCATTATTTACTTCTATTTGTTTCATTGTTTGTCAAATATGTCAATATATGGTGCATTTCCAGTGACTGTGCTACAGATTAAAATTAGCAATCGATATAGGTCTAATTCAGTCAGTAGCAAGAAATTCCAATGGAGAAAAATACCGTTAGTGATGCAGATATTAATAGATATTATGCTTCACATTTAAAAAAAACTTCAGATTAATAACAAGATTCTTTTTCTATTTCGTCCATATCGTCAAATTCGACGTAAATGCATTTTTTTACCTGAACTGTTGCCCTGAATATCATGTTAACTTCCAGTCAAACCTGGATTACAAATTTGAGAACACTAGTTGAAACAGAACATCTTCTATTCCGTCTAGATCGTGAACAACTCATGGGGATCAAACATTCGGTAGGCTCTCTGGTATCAAACATTCGATATGCATGCCTCGTCGTCGTTATTATGTTCAGGATATTATAATGGGATATGAGGATGATATGTCCAAATGTCGGATTTAGTATTACCGTCCGTGTTTATAGTACTGTATTCCAGACATATCTCAGGATACGGAGGTACACCCTCGAAGAGATCGAGAACTTCGTCGTTTTCGTCTTGAGGTACATGGATTTATCAAGTAAAGGCGTCAGATCCGACAATCCGTATCCGACCACAAAATATTTTTCGTGTCTATAATCGAAATACCTTTTAGAAAGTAAGGTTAAGCGGAGATCAAATGTCGCGTTATTATATGAGAAGTGTCAAAATTTATTTTATTTGACCTTGATATGGAATCAACGAACTCGTAAATAATGCACTGTGTGATCAAGTTCATAGCCCAAACCATTTCAACAGAGAAATCAAAATATTGCAAATAGCTGTATATAACCAAAGGATATGATGACAAAAAGTTCAAATTACGTATTATAAGTTGAAATTACGTATTATCAATCTTCGCAGTGTGATCAAGTTTTCTGTGAAGTTTGTGTTACTCTTAGATTGTCATATTGCAATGGTGACATTGATCTTCGACTAACTGCTTTCATAAGCGATACACCGTTCCACGTTAATGTATCGATTCACAATATAGTCATTTTGGATTTTAAAATCCCAGAGATACAACCCGGTTGTGAGTTGATAGAAGACAGTCCTAAGTAGAGACGAAGAGATGGAAATTACTATCGCATAATACCTGCGATTCATGGAGGCCATGCAACTGATACCTTCAGATTTCAAGTGTCATCTAGAGGAACCATGTATGTTAAAAGTGGGATCGAGGGATGGGGCCAATGACACTTGACATCACTTAACGTAACTGATGTCTTTAGGGTTAGAGGTTGTACATGGTCAACCCTAGAGTCCATCTTTCGCATAGCGGTAATAATGTTTCATCGTCCTTTGCATACGCTGGACACGTGTGTCAACGCAAATGGCCAACTGGGGTTAAACTCGGGTTTCAAATACAAATACAATTCTTAGTAGTTACAATTGAACACAATGATAAACGCACTGCATTCCGGTCTCGGAGAGGTAGCGATTTCACATCGGTCACCTCTAGTTTAACATCAGAGTGCAGCACTCTTTGATTAATGATTTTACTAAAATTATTGGGTAAATTGTTAGGAAACTCGATAAATACTGGGGTGCCATATACGGCATCTCACGCCCAGTGGGACGGGAACATGACATGTACACAGAAAAAAAAATCCTTCAAAATTTAAGGAATATTCCCCGGCTATTACACCAGCGGAATATTCCTTAACCCTACCTGGCCCGGGGGCGAAGTGCCCCCCTGTTGGGTTTTTGCTTTTATCTCCGGAACGACACAAAATTGAGAACTAAAACTGTGACTTTTTAGATTATAATATTGGGGTCATTTTGAGCCTATTTGCATGACCCCCGGAGCAGAGTATCATGGGTAAATTCAAAATGGCGGCCATGTGGGGCAATCTTAATAAATTAATATCTTATCAATGCTCCCCAATCGTACATGTCGCTATACAGGATCTTACGTTTTTCAATTGAAGTTGGTGTTCTGGGCGCCCATACCATATATATTTAATAGCATTATGACATCATGATCGCGTCTGGACTCATCCATTTGCAGTCGGGGAGGGGAGATAGGTTCACTGTGTTCATTTACCTCAATGTTTACACCAAAGATTAGTCCCTATATCTACCCTTTATTATGGTGCCACAATGTCGGGACCGCGGCAACATGAAAAGACACCCCGCCAGCGAGCCAGCAAATTCAGTTGAGCCAACCAAAAATTCTTTGTCATCAATGTTCCCTTTCAAAGCACTATGAAGCGTTCTCGAGATTGGTTAACACGCGAGTTACTGCAAGCCTGTTAGGTCCTACAATCGACATATCCAAATGGGGAGCAGATAGGATTTAATTTTAATTAGATTGCCATGTGGGGTACCAGGAAAGTGATGTTTTCGTCGTATTTCTTCAAAAAATTTGCTTTGCTGTATGGAAAAGCGGATCAAACCTATTTTCATTCAAATCAGATTATTATTTACTACTTATTATTATCTTGCGAAGAAAAAACGTAAATAAAAAAATCGAAAATTCTGACCGAAAAATCGTCCAAAAATGCTCTTTTTGAAAATGACGTCATAGCGACGTCATCATGGCGGCCATGTTGGATTTTTTCATTTGTTGTAGAGCTTGACCCAAAGATATAGTGTGGTAAGTTTCAGCCCTCTGGCCTTAGCGATAGCAAAAATACATAGGGGGAGCACTTTCCGCACCCCCCCCCCCCCCCAAGGCTGCGGTACACCCCAAATCACCAAGGCCAGATAGGGTTACAAGCGTCTGGTCCGTCATTCATAATTCAGCCGTCGTCCATTAGAGGATATCCGCGTCCATAATCCAAAGACCTATTTCATACAACAGTATTAGCACCAACTTCGAAAAGACAATCATGTATACATAAACATAGGGTTGTTTCCTGCAAGAGAGAAGCGGTCAACAGTTTTCAATGATGCCGGCAAGACATCATGATGTTAACATAACTAAGGAATAATCCACACCCTGTTAAGGAAATTCCATAACCTGCTACGAAATATTCCTTGTTAAATTTTAAGGAATATTCCGCAGGTGTAATAGCCGGTGTACATTTACATAGTATCGTGTATGTTTGTGTTTATCTGGGCCATACGGCCACAGCGACGGATGAAACGGCACATCGGTGAGGTCTACCAATTATAATCCCCGTCCGACGTACGGGTTTTTACTCGTTAATCACAACAAATGTGGAAGTAAGGAATAGGAATAGACTTACCAAAAGTTAACTTCATATCACACAAAATCCTAACATCAGTCAATTCAGCGTTTGGTTTCCAGTGTGCGATAATGTCTTGATCTCCATCTCAGCTTTAACTGCGCAGTTTTATGTTCCTTTCGACTTATTTATCCTTTAATCTGACGCATCTGGTAGACCCGGTAACGCTGAACAGTTCTACCGTGTCAGATTCAGAGAAAACATCAGGGGATTGTAGATAGGTAGAGTCCATTTTGGAGAAGGGGTTCCAGGTTCAGTCAGTGCAGCAGAAACTACATGGTCCTACAAAACAGTACCGAAACAGTGAAGGTAACACATACAGCTGGATATAGTTATTCTGGTATATCTTTGCCTCCTGTCCTAGCAGATCGCTGTCATCAATCAGTCGGACTGGATGACTCACTGACTTCTCACATAAAGCCTTCTCTATGCATACATCCCGTTGTTTGGTAAATGTCGTCCAGTTCACCAGCATAAATGTTCTAGCTCACGTAAACAACGTATGATAATGCAGAGGCTGAGTATGAGCTCATATCAAACATCAAGCACGTCGATCGTTTCATTAAAAATAGCGTTATACGATTGACAGCATACGGCCTGTCATCAGTAGGGTATTCATCAAAATAATTTGTTTCAGAGGGTGCAAATTAAATTTGCTTTTGTCTCATTATCTAAAAGTCATTTTGTATGTTACCGGGAAAGCTATTCCAGGTTTGAACGG
Organism: Hanleya hanleyi; assembly: GCA_036873755.1. Taxonomy (NCBI): domain Eukaryota; kingdom Metazoa; phylum Mollusca; class Polyplacophora; order Lepidopleurida; family Hanleyidae; genus Hanleya; species Hanleya hanleyi. The sequence goes on from JAVTVY010053302.1 coordinate 248,007, forward strand.
GCAGAAAAGGGATAATTGAGCGATTATCTTATGAGATACCCTCGTTCAAGTTTCAAGTTTCCTATTTCCAAGTTCCCAAGTTTCAAGTTCCAGCTCCGTGCTTCCAAGCTCCAGTTCCCCAAAGCTTCCCCTCCGAAGTTTCAAGCTCCAGTTCCCCCAAGCCCCACCTCCAAAGTTCAAAAGCTACAGTTCAAAAGCTCCCAGATATGATACACAGCTGGTTGTTAAGAGGCATAACACATATGCCATTGTTAATCAGCCCCTATTATTATAATGTTACTGTCTAGCTTGTTCAACACATGTTTTGAATTGTTGTGGAGCTCAGTGATTATAGATTACAGATTAAAATAAGCCGCATCTAACACCTACTGGGACCAATTTTTTGGGGGATTAGAAGTTTGTGAAAACATCCTCCAGGATAGCACAGATCGCCAATAACTTTAAATGGAAGAAAGTCCTATCCATCCTCTGTAGAAGAACTTAGATTATACACTTCCGCCTTATAATTTTACAATCGATCTGTTTGTTTTGTTGTGAAACTTCGCTGGGATAGCTATGATGCCACAGAAAGGGACCATCCTTCTCTCTCAAATTCAAATGCCCATCTTATCAGATTTTTGGAGGCCAGAAGAATTCGCCTCAGGATAGCTGTGGGATCAAGGAAAATAAGTAAGGAGTAGAGGAGGTACATTACCATGCCTTTATGCAGAAATAATTGGATGATTTGCTAAATATTCTGTTGAAACAGAACTTTTTGAGCTATGTGTGTACTAGCAAGTGTAATATCGTGGTATGATAGGACTGGGGCTATTCGGTCAACACATCGGCAATAAGCCGATGATACGCGACTGAACTTTCTTTTACAAACATGACAAATGCGATCGGTCATCAGATTTCTTGTATTCATCATATACCCGTCTTGTTCCCCTTATGATTCGGACTGTCGCATTGGCCCTCTTGATCACTAGATACCCCATATATATCGAATTACCGAAATTCACTTACACATCAGCTCCCAAAATTAGAGGTATGTATGAATGGATGGCAATTAGTTTCATTTCAAAGATTTCTCAGTTATGTAATTCATATAATCGTCAGCATTGTTTCGATTTTTTACCCCTCGGCCAAAATTTGACCAAAGGATAGTGTTGTCGTCATATCCGTTCGTCCGTCCGTCCATCAAACCTTTCTCGTTACCCAGATATCTTTAGAACGGCTCACCCTAGGTACACCAAACGTGCAGTGCACACCGATAGGCTCGTGAACCAGAACCCTATTGAATCTCGGCCCGATTGGTTGGAAACTTTGGCGGCTATCTTTAATTTATGCGAGACCATCATAGCTTTCTTATTACCAAGATATCGTTAGAACGACTTAACCTAGGCACAACAAACTTGCAGTGTACATCCACATCCTCGTGACCCAGAACCCGACTTTGGCGGCTATCTTTAATTTATGCGAGATCATCATATCTTTCTCATTACCAAGATATCGTTAGAACGAGTTAACCTAGGCACAACAACCTTGCAGTGTACATCCATATGCTCGTGACCCAGAACCCGACTGAATCTGGACCCGATTGCTTGGAAACCTTGGCGGCCATCTTTAATTTGATTTTATTTGTTCTATACGAAACTTGGTATACAGCATCAATGTATGAAGAGACTCGCATGAGTCCTAATGAGTGGCGGGAAGGATGGGTGGCCATCTTTAATTTATGCGACATCATTAATGCTGTTTACCTCTGATACCGTTCAAATGCTCGAAGTAAAATTTGGTATACATCATCGATGCATCAAGAGACTTATGTAATGAATACTGGTTTGTCTGATTGGATGGAAACCTTACGGGCCATTTTTAATTGCAACATTTTTGATAATCTGTATATTAGTCACTTGACAGCTTGGTGTTCCTGACACCTTGGTTCAAATTGAATAAATTATGAATGGCTGGCGCCCAGAACGGAGGGGTTTTCAGATGCGCAGCTTCGTATTTCTATTTGTCGACTTTTGAAAATTTGAATTGTTTTGTACAGAGCCATGTCGGTGGTCGCAACCGATCGGATGATTATGGCTTTCTGTGAAACCGAGCTGCATCAATAAAATTACATAATAGTTTACCGGTTGTGGCTGATGTGATGATTACAAACACGCCATGTAGTCCTGGTAAGCGTGAAGTTGACGCCTCCCCTCCCCCTCCCCTCCATTCCCAACATACAAAATTGGAGCCCCTGTACTATTAGAATTACACACATTGACAATAAACTGATTATATTCTTTGAGCAGATTACTGTGTTTACACAGGTTGTGGGGGACCTAGTGAGAATATGTACATAAGATAAGTCAAAGGCTGCCAGGTATCTAAATGACTGCACATGAAACAAAGTGATAATCCAAAATATAGACACAAGATAACTTTGGTTGCGTAATAGTGATGGATGACAGTGCAGGTGGGGAATCCCTAAGAAGTAGACTCTGGAAAGGAATTCTCTAAATCAAATAACGGAATTTGCCTAATCTGAATGGACTTGAGATATGGATGTAATAAAATTGCTTACAAACAGGATAAAGTTGATTCCTGATTGGATCCAGGGAAAGTTTGATATCCGTGAGTCATCAAAAGGCTTCATTTTCTGAAATTACACAGGAACTGAACACAAGGGATGTTGCAGATGTATAAAGGGTGTAACAAAGGCTAACAAGAGGAAACATAAGAGATTGATTCCGACTCCAGATTTGTATGATTTATTTATCATTTCTGTATACCACCATTGAGAGCTGAACCATTTCTTTCATGCCAACTTTCAATTATTGGCCGACAGGGGTCTACATACAGAAAGGATATGCGACGTTTTCAAAGAAATGTGTGAAGTTTAATAACTTTTTTAATCCATCTTATTTTTCTTCGAGTTTACATTGTGCACTGTTAGCATCAAACATTGCCAATTTTATATGATAGATCAAAATATTATGCTTGGCTCAATTTCTATGTGCACTTACCGCCGAACAGTAATGACCGGTACAAGAAAGAAGACCGACCGATGCTAAAAATGTACCGAAACATATACAAGTATTGTAAAGAAATATTACTAGGCGACATGCCCTGTATTACGAGAGGTTTAGTATTAGATGTTGAACAGTATCGGTAGCGATCTTTCTGAAATCATGGGGCTTGTCATTTATTACCCCTCAAGCCTTTTTATCTCGGAGTAGTTGGGTCTGGGAGCTTTTGAAGTTTGGAGGTGGGGCTCGGGGGAACTGGAGCTTGAAACTTCGGAGGGGGAGCTTTGGGGAGCTGGAGCTTAGAACTACGGAGCTGGAACTTGGAACTTCGGAACTTGGAACTAGGGAACTTGGGAAACTTGAAACTTGAACTAGGGTGTCCCGATTATCTTGGCATTCTGATCTGGAATAGCTCCCTGATTCCATATGATATATATTTTCATGTACAATTTTCGTGTACAATGCACAAGGCGTTTGCTGGTGAGGGCACCAGACACGGCAGTAACTGAACACACTCGTCCAGCTGGAATTTTCTTAAAATGGAAAATTCAAGCCGGTCACGCATAAGTGACAACGTGTCTCACTTCACGCTCAATATGGTTTTGCTTTTTCTGTCCTCCCGGTCGGATTCTTTTCTAAAATATGTATCTCTGTAAATTATCACATACTCTAAACTGAATTGGGGAGTTTTAATCCTGGCCGAGCCGCAGAAAATATTCACCACAGGTCCGGGAAAGGTACCCAGGGGCTTTCAGCTTTTGTTGCTATATTCTAACTAAAAGGAGCTTTTAGACATAATAACAAATAATTTATTCACAATTCCCTAAACAATACATTGAGGCGAGGCTCACCTTGTGTGCACCCTGCCTTAACAGTAAAAGGCCCATGGCCAATTAATCCAAATACAATAAGCATCCATTTACTATTAACGTCTCATTCCCTTAAAGGTGAAATGCAAAGGTTTATCTAAATCACTTGATATTTGCAGTAAGATTGGAGAAATAATGTGTATATTAATTTCCTTTCAGTTTTAAAACATTTGCTTAAGCCTAATAAATTTAAAAACTACAAAAATGTAACGCTATATTATTTACGAAATTTCCATCCGTACATGATTACCTCCCCCTGTGGGCGCTGCGATACGTGACGTAGCAGTGGGACCAGCACAGTCTGCACAACCATTCACAAAGAGAGCCGTGTCTATCCGCGGGAGACCAAAGCGACTCTCATGTAAACTGGTGACATTTTTGAATCTCCAATCTCAAAGCGAGGCAGCATGACATCACTCGCTCGACCGGGACTATTCTCCCGCCGGTAGACACGCAAAATGGTACATCTTCAGAAAATTTATGACCTAACCCAAAGATCACAAGATCATTATTGTTTAGCATCATCAGATAAACAAGAATAGTACGATCAGACAACATGCAGGCGAAAATACGGTATAATTGACGTAATTCGTTGTTTTCCGCGTTTCAATGGTTGATCTTCAATGCAGAATCTAGGTCAACTAAATTTATATCTGCTGCTTCAAACGAGTAGGCCATAAATAAAGTTCAACGTTCAGTTTTATTTTTTTAACAACAAAACTTGCATAATGATAGCAACAAAAGTACATGTCATACGTGTGAACAGTACTATGTAGTGAATGAAGAACAGAAATGCTGCAACTGCCTTGCCCTGATCAAGTACATGTCACACTAAGAACCCGGGATAAATTTTCCGAAGATGTACCGTCTTGCGGTAGACACGGCTCTCTTTGAGAATGGATCGGAACTGTACGAACTACTTCCTGTATTAGATAACTCGCTTTCACGGCCAAGTATACATACCGACAATAATTTGTTCGCGATTGATATGCTCCGAAACGGAAAGAGTCATTTTCCAATTATATAGCCCACGTTATGTTTAGCAATTCGCTTCTAACTCGGCGGAGTCAGCAGGTCAATGACAAGCCGGATACAGACGGTAAAAATCATACGCCGCCTACTCACCCCCCAAATTTTGGGGGGATGGCTCCCATTTACACGTGAGACTCTTTCTCGCAGTAGGGAGTCTCGCGAGACGAGAATGTCTGCACAACATGATGTAGCCTCATTGCATTGTATGGAAATAGCTCACATAGATAAGCTAGGCTATTGCTCACGAAGCCCTTGCTTGTGTCATTCACGTTCACTGAAACGCACTAACAGGTTGGTCATCATTCGCTACGTGGGATAAAAGAAAAAGTCGGAATTTACCAATCTGTATTTCCGATTCTCTCGGTATGTCGCCCACGGCCCCTGCAGTGTCGCTGATCCTATCGTTGTCTGCTGGTTCTTTGTTCACAATAGGTTCGTGTTGATAAGGCAGGGCCACCCCTGCACTAACCATTGCTGTGAATTCTTCTTAATTCCTCTTCAGAAGAAGAGGAAGAATTGTAAGAAAATTCCTCCGCATCGCTGTCGCTGTCTACATTCATGTTAGCCGCCATTTTTTTTAGTGTGGTTCAACTATGACGTCACAGCCTCTGGTGGAAAAGCTTCGAATCAAGTGGAGATAAGCGATGCACTGTTTCCAAGCCGCTGATCATATACGTGTTTTATTTCTATTTAAAAATAATTTCACCTTTAAGCGCCATGTGAATTTTTAAGCATTGGCTCTAGCCGTAACATCTGTCGTGGATTATTGGGCGTCAAGCGTATGTGTCAACGAAAAACTGGTCAATTATAAGATCGAGTCCCAGCTTCGTGCGGGAAATTCAGTTACTGCAGCGGTGGATGCAGCATTTTGTTCATGACAGCTTCTCGAATCGGGACTGGCTATCGGTAAAACCTGTTTCTTTTTCCCGTGTTTAATATTCTCTCTGTTTCAAATGCGCCTAAATCCGGTAATGCCTCATTTGCGGAACAATTTGAATCGGGCCCAAAGGATGTGGGCTTTGCAAATAAAACCAATTAAATCGGGTTTTATCACACACTGTACAGGTACTAATAATCCACAACTTACGATTTGAATGAACGGTTTTAACGTTTATAAAACATTCCGCTCCAATGGTTAAAGTACACATAGAACACGAACATATAATCCCAACAAACCACACATAAATTTCTATAACTTAACTAGCATAACTAAGACTAAAAATCTACTTACATATCCTATTCCAAGTCAGTCTTTTTCCAAACTTGCGAATCTTTTAACAAACAGCAGTCTTTCTCATAATAAGCGACATCCAACTTTAAGCTTCAAACTCCGGGCCTGTCCACTTGATCCCAGCACAAAACGTCCTTTCTTCTTCCGAATATGACAAAGTGATTTTGTGCCGGAATAACTGTGTGACCCTTTGGCCTCAAATTGGATCAATATCTATATAATTAACATCACGAGCGAGGAAAAGCTCGTAATTCATCTCTGTCCAGTCTGTCACTTGCATCGTTTGTAGGGATGAGTAACATACAGTGTTTCTAATCTGCGAAAAACCTGATATTGATTTTAATCAAAATGCCCATTTGTTTCCACCGACCAACACATTTTCTCCGACAATTTAACTGAATAATTAATGAAACCGACCCTTCATCAACCAGCTGTCCATCAAGCAACGCCTTTTCGAATACAAATTGTGAGCGTTTTCTTCGAATGCAAATATTGCCAGTTAATACAATTCACACATGGTATCCTGCAAAATTCAAACCTCTTAACATAAGGAAGATGATTAAATAATAGCTGCCCGTAAGAATACGGAGGCTTTGATGGCGATATGTCGAACCACAAGTAATTTTCTCTTCAAAAAATGAATGACATATACTGTTATGAAAGTTTACATATTCAAGATTACGTGAAACAATATTTCCTGTATCAATTCCAATTTTCCTTCAGGGAAACATCCTTCTTGTTTTAATAAATGATTGTGCCTATTTCGAAAAATTTCCCTAATACAAGAACATTTCAATTCAAAACAATAATTATTCTTAAATAAACTTAGTAAGTCTTGAATTTACAAACTATCTTTCGAGGTTCAATTTTTCCAAAATCCGGATATATTTTGAACATTTGAGAAACAGATTTGGGTATACAATACATAAAACATGCAAGTTGCATATGTCCATCCTGAGTACTTCTTATTTTTTTATGTAAAACTATTGAAAATCGCTGACCTGTGGCAGTACATACATGTGTATATACATAATATTAATATAATGATTTGAGATTCAAACATTGTACAAAAACTTACATATACAAGATTACATGAAAATAAAACTGCTTTTCTGTTGATGTGAGTTCACAAATAATGTTGTATTGTTATTTTTTTTAGAAAAATAACATTCTTTATAAAATTAGTATTTCTCATAAACTATTCATCTTATTTGCTTTACTATTTTACAATTTTAGCTCGAAAAAATTGTAAATTCAATGAAGAACATTTCCGAATTTGCCATAATCGTTGTGGCCATACTATATAGCAGGCATTATAATGCTTTGTTTTCAAGATGAGCAATATTCGACCCATGAAAGTGATTTGCAGTCGCTGAAATTCCAATAGGAGAAACCAGCCATTCTCCCCCCCCCCCCCCCACCATGCACCGTCTACGTCTTATTGCAGGACCAGTTTTAGATTTCAAATTACATTCATGACGTCCTGAGTTTTGAATTAGTTTTCTTTTTATCAGAAAAGTCTAAGTAATACAATAACTATGAGGGATTTTTATCTCTGTGGGGCGGGATGGGGGCAAGGTTGGGGTTAATAGGAACAAGAGCCCAAGGGGCTTCAATATACGCCCGTGTATCTGGAATTACATTGGTCCAAATTTCAAGGTTGTTTGATAGCCTTGATTCCAATTGGTAGCTAGCCTACAATTTTGTGCTTCTGAGAATGTAACATATATAACATCTTATATTGAATGATAAACTAAAACGAGCTTAACTCTTGATAACTAGTTGACCTTGAAGCAAGAGCCGAGATCTCACATATCCCACACTGAAATCGACAACAGTCAAACACAAGAAAATAGTACTTTTCCTGCAAATGGATTCCTTTCAGACGAGATAAATTTTCATGAAGGAAGAAGAAAGTGATGAAGTAAACCTCTGTTCTTGAGTTAATAAAGAGGTATGGAGTTCATAAATGACCCCTCTCACCGTTAAATTAATAAACAGTTTAACTAAATGTAGCTTTTAACAGTTTAACTAAATGTAGCTGTTCCAAATTTGGGAGACAACTCCACAGGATGAATGCCATATACTTGTAGGGGAGAGCATACTGAATACTTGACCTGAATTTTGGTACACGACACTTTATCTTCCGTCAATGTATCAATGGAAACAAAAAAATCTTGATTTTTATGAATTTCATGATTTTGGGGGTCACAGTGATCTTGACGTTCGGCATTGACCTACATTTTGGTATGTGACACATCATGTCCCTCGAATGAATCTACAGATACAAAACAAAGTAATTTTCAAAGATTTCTTGATTCTGGAGTCACAGTGACCTTGAATTCACTCACCAAATATTAGTAATTTTTAATGATTTCCTGATTTTTAGGTCACACTGACCTTTGACCGTGATTCTGGTGTCGCAGTGATCTAGACTTGACCTGGATCTAAATGTTGGTACATGACCAAACGGCTACCCGTAATTTCTCAATGGACTAAAAAAATCTTTTTTTAACAATTTCATGATTTTGGGGTCACAGAGACCTTGACCTTTGACCTTGACCTACATTATGATATGTGAAATATTGTGTCCCCCTAAAGTATCTACTCACACAAAGAAATATTATTTTTAATTTTTCCTGATTTTTGGGTCAGTGACCTTTGACCTTCGACCTTGACCTATATTTTGGTATGCGACACCTCATTTTCCCCCTATTGAACCCACTCACAAAAAAATTAGAAATTTTTAATGATTTCCTGATTTTTCCGTGACACTGACCTTTGACCTCTGACCTCGACCTACATTTTGTATGCAACACATCGTTCCCCCCTAGGGCATCCACTCACCAAAAATTAAAACTGTAGATAGAAAACTGTCGATGATCAATGATTTCCTGATTCTAGGCAACAGTGACCTTTGACCTCTGACCTTGACCTCAATTTTGGTACGCGACACATCGTCTCTACCTAGCGTATCCACTCACAAAAAATTGCAACTGTGGATAGAAAACGTTCACAGATATAGACCGGACACGAACACTTCAGTGATTTCCTTTTTTAGGCCAGTGACCTTTGACCTCTGACCTTGACCTTCATTTTGGTACGCGACACATCGTCTCCCCTCAGGGTATCCACTCACCAAAAATTAGAACTCTAGATAGAAAACTGTCCCAGATATAGACCGGACACGAGGGACGGACAGACGGACACACGGACGGACTGATGGACGCACAGACGGACGGAAACCGCCATCACATAATACGTCCGCCTTTTGGCGGGCGTATAAAAAGGCATATAATCGCCATGGATGCTGTAAAAAGAATTTCCAAAGAGTTTCTTCTTGAGAATATTTTGTTAACCGGCGTCGGCCAAGATTGAGACGGTATTATTGTCTCATGATGTGGTGTGTCTTCTTAATATGTATCATTTTATGTCTTATTCTTGTTATATTCGTATTTATATTAATATGTTATTTTAATCCATTCTATTTGTGGACGGCTCCATTGTAAAACAGTCCTATTGTGACTGACCATGGATTCCAATAAAAACCTATAACCTAAACCTAGACTATTCCTGTGAGTAGAATTGCGTCTTTAAACACATCAATCCAAATGGCTTCTCGTGACACTGCGGATAACAATGTCATAGATGGAATATCTACTATGAATATTACCAATATAAAATAAAAATAGTGAAGCGTACTTATATTGACGAAATTCTGCAGTCTCTGAATAAATCTATTATGATCCTAGTCCCACATTTTCACCGCTGTTAGATTGTATGCTCTGGATGTCTATGTACGGCATCGTTGTTATTAAATGGGATCCAAATGTGAAACTTATTGGGAACAATATTTTGCTGCTACAATTTTCTGAAAATGTTTAAATTTATTCCTGAAAATATTCCCACTGGCTACTGAGATATTGATTCTGAGACTTTGATTCTTTTGCATTTCCTTAACATTTTGTCTACTGGTTATTGGATATTGTTTGTATTACTAATTGGTTACCAGTAGTTGCAGAAATATGGTTACTAATTTTTCAAAAAAAGGCCTTCGGCTAAAAAAACAGTTGGATTGTTTTCTCCAAAAATAAAGTTGTTTTACAGTTTGCATGATACTATAAATAATCCATATTATAAAGTTGAAGGAGATTAGACTCTAGATCTGTGAATATAACATATTGGCATTATAATTGGGATACATGTCCAAAATATAGCAGTAGCAGTAAACAAAGCAGTAAAGTTACATAAAGATTGCATACTTTTCGTGTCATGTTGAGAATGCTTCCCGTAGATGAGCTATCGAGGACTTTCTGGAAAAAAGCATATGGTATCTTTGCCGAGGTCGAATTACGTCTTATGAAATACATGTTTTAGAAAGTTGAAATGGAATTTGATCTAATACATTTACTTTTATACCCAATAATTATGAATGCCTCATAAATACCAGAAAAGATCAATTAACACGTTTTGATTAATCATTAATCCATTTATATGCAAACATGAACATCGCATTTTCAGGCTGATTTTTCAGTGTGTAAACGAATATTGATGTAAGATTGAGAGTTTTGGATTTGAAAAGGAATGGACATTTGACCAACACTTTCATATATATTTTGGTTTGTCACATGCAGATCACATGTTCATACAATATTTGTTATTTTTGTCGTTTTATCATTCATTAATGCGTGTATATAATTTTTGGGAATGTCAATCAATTTGCAAATGTGATAGCAACCTTTGCTGACCTTTGACCTATATACACCTATATAATTTAATATATGTACGTTATTTCTGTGTTCTCCAGCTAGGTATAGTTTAAAAATCCTCTAACTGAATTATGTTTTAATCAACTATCATGGTCATACAGTGTAACGTCATTTTCCACCTCCGACACAAAAGAAGCCAACGAGGGGAAAGAATTGACGTCAGAGATCTTTGAAGATAATGGGGGTATGGATGTTCAAAGCCCCATACGAGAAAAAGTAGATCGAAGGCATCATGTTTTTATTTTATAGATGAAACGATGCAATATAGGGAAATCACTACTAAAAAAAGTTATATGTCACCGGGCAAACTTTTCTCCTAAAACAGATTTGTATTTCAGTTCGAAAACTTGATTATATTTGAAAGGGGATGACACGATAAGGCGGCATATTGGCCTATACGTGAGGCGGTTGAAATCGAATTAATTAAACTGTCCTAAAGCGATATCGCGATTCAATCGTTTTTTAATCGAGAAAATATAAGCGATTAAAAAAAAACGATTGAGGATTATAGCCGAAAGTAGTACGGTAAGGTTCAGCCTGACTGAC